>VYYI01003123.1:0-12971 GCA_021029175.1 Bilobella aurantiaca
GCCTCTCTTGGTATAAGAGGCACCATGGCCTAGTGGTAAAACACTAGCAACCTTACCTTTTGCTCTGCTCGGGATCGAATCCCGGTCCACCCCTTTTTCCCACAACCCCACAAAGGTCAAAGATTTCATTCTATGACAACATGAAAAATGACCTCTACAAAAGTGCTTTACTTCTCTCTGTGACCCCTAAATTGACCTCTTGACTCAAAAATGACATTTCAAGGTCAAAGCTTCCTTTTGCATGGAACAAAAGGTTATAATGGTGCCGATGACCCCATAGCCTCCATTACTCTGAAAATAACCCGTTGACCTCAAACTGAAAGTGACGTCTTTTGCAAAAGAAACAAGCATATGAGTTTGGTTCCAGGTGCTTTCTTTACATCCGAAATTCTTTGTTTCATTTTAAAAATTTCAATAATTTAAGAATCAATAATTTACTAATATAAAATGTCCTTTCTATTTTTTTTATTCCGCTATTTGACTGACCATGGTTTATTGCTTAAGTAATTGGTGACGAATTATTTCAAAATATTTTATTTCATATTTATATTTATTTATTATTAACGACAATAACTGATATATACCGTGTGTTTCAGAAAAAGCCAGACACCCAAAATCAACAGTTTGTTTAATTTTAGCAAAATATGATGCGATATTATATGTGCGTCAATTTTACAAAAAAAAAGTATTTTGTCTTCGCACTTTTGTTTATTTAAAATTAAAAATTAAAAATTAAAATTAATTTTCCCTTCCTAGGACGGGTATTTTTGCTAGTTTTAAATGAAAGAAAAACTACCGCCTAAATTTTTGATCATTTTATACATTCCCGTTTCGCCTCTTATAAGAAGTAATAAGGCATGTTAGGAGTTTTCTTATGCAAAATACAAAAACACGCAGATTGGCAAAAATCCTGCTAATTTCCGTCATTAAAGCCTATGAAACTTTGAAACGTATTCTCGTTTTCAAAGACAATCAGCTAGAAATTGTTGTCCATAGCGTGTGTTGCAATGGCGTGACAGATTCAGGGTTTTCGATAAAGTGCCTGTATATTTTCCACTGCGCCTGAAAAGGTTTAAAGAAAAAAAAAATTATAAAAAGGTTTCTGAAAAAACTAAAAAAAATCACTCATAAATGACAACAAATAAGTATTTAATAAAAAAGAATTTAATTAAAATAATGCAAAAAACAACAACATTTAATGAAACATTATAAAGCAGTCTGCAACAAAACAACATAAAATGTACAATGAGCATCTAAAATTAACAAGGCATTTGCAGTTTATTGCTAGCACGCACATTAGAAAAGCCATTAATTCAAATAAATAGAGCCATAAGTATAAAACGTCTTAAACTGGAGCATTTAGTATTGAGTAGTTACCTTGAAATACAATTTAGCTCCTTAGAAGATAGACTTACAAACTTAGCCAAATGGTGCAAACTTAGAAACTAAAATAGTAAGTGTACATGAGTGAGAATTATACATATATAAACTAGCTAACCCAGCCCGTCCTTGAACAGTATGGCTTAATTTTTAATTTCTGTGTCCGCATTTGCCTAATTTGAAATAGCAAAAAAGTCGATGTCCACCTCTAGTGCTGAAGATTTGAAATGCAGGTGACTTTTTGTGTAACAATTAATCTTTCTCAGCAAAAAAAAAGTTGCAAGTGGACAGAGGCAAAAAAAAAGGTTCAAAATCATGTGATGTTTCCGAGCCCGCATTACAACACCGTGATTATGGAGTGGTGAATATTTTCATTCAAATGAAACCCGAAACCACTTTGTTGCTTTAAAATTTATAGGTTTAATAGCCATAATTGCTACACTTACATTATCAATAGTCATAGAACTCAACCACTCATTCTTTAAATTATACCAATAAAACACGTGTATATACTAAGTAAGTTTCGGGTTATGTTATGGAGAAAAACCATTTCATTTTCGCTTGGTTTCCTGAGCACAAAGTCGGCATCTGATCTACGCTATCGAGAAGTACAATGCAATTCTTAAATAGCATGTGGATTAGAATTGTATCCATACTTGGCATTTGTAGAAACTACGCCCATTCGAATGTACCTTTCTTAAATGAAGGCTAAATGAACATTGAACCATTTATCGAGAATTACGGCACTTGTTTTATCCATTTTATCCTCTGCGAAGGTTGTAATTTATTTAGTGGTACACTACCAGTATCTGTTGCTAAACCACGTTTTGATTATTATGCAAATGTTACAAGTTGTGAAGCCCTTGAGTATCGCCGGCCTGGACTTTGTCCGCGGATTAGAAGGAATTTTGGTTTGCGAAATGTTCAATGCCTTGCCATTGTTCAACTAATTTCATCTGAACATTTAGCTAATGATATTTTCTGGTATATTGACAAATTTTGGAGCGGTTATGGAGATCAGTACATGAAATCTCCTTATTTAGCTCACTTTGCAGAAGAGTACCATTTTTTCCCTTCTCAAATATATGCACAAGTACTATCACCGAAGCTAAACGACTATGATACTGTGAATATGTGCAACACGGAGCTTTACCCTTACCGTAAATTACCTATTTTAGTCGTACAACTTAAAGAGCACCGGAATCCTGGACTGCATTCGATAAGTTCTGTTAGCCTAATATTTATTAATTGTGGTAATGCACAACATTGGCAACAAGATCTCAATTACGAAGAAGGTAATTTTTATTTTCATTTGGTATAGATGCGAAGCTTCCATGTAATAGTTCCGGAAAGAATAATTCCAAAAAAAAAGTCTCGAAAATAAAGTTCCGAAAATGTAATAGTTGTAAAAAAAAGTTAATAATAATATAAAAATATAATATAACTTATACATTAACCCGAAAGATAACTCTGTTAAACTAGAAAAACAATTAAATTTAATTGTTATTAAGTTTTAATGGATCAAGGCTCATATTACGCGAACATAAATACTTTTAAACTTGCATTCTGTGCTCACTTACGCGAGCGTCATAGATTTACCGTCATAAAATTACTTAAAACATGTAATTAAAACCTAAACCTATCAATATCAACCAAAAAATTATTAATTATATAAAGTTATAATTACAGTATGCGGTATAATTTCGGTTTAGTGGAAGTGCTCAGATTGTCACCAAACTTTTTTCCTACACTAATTGAAGTATTCTGAACACGAATATGAAAGAATTTTTTCCGGAAATGAAAAACCAAAAAAGTTTTTAAAATTTTGAAATTCCCATTCAAATAGCCTATTTGTTCAAAATTCCCTGTTCATTGTAACCGGGTTTTTGTTCTATCCAACGTCACTCTAGACGAGGGCTACTGTATGAGCAGATATCAGCGTTATTCATACGTTTCATGGCTCCAGCCGCCGGAGGCATGTAGAAGGATTTTTTTTCGGGCAACGTATGCTATTGTTATTAAGCCGTGATAACACTCCCAACATTACCTTTTGCTCTGTCGCTCATTATGAATGCTACCATGGGAAGTTACCATATTCCACCTTTGTCAACTTTGGGTCGAGAAATGTCCTCTGTTGTCACAGTGATGATGAAGAAGTGCTGGATTTTGATTTGAATTGAAGCAACTTATGCCGATATCTCCTCATATTTCAAAATTTTCAAAAATTCATAACTTTTTTGTTTTTCATTTCCGGAAAAGAATTCTTTCATATTCGTGTTCAGAATACTTCAATTAATGTAGAAAAATAATTTCATTAAATTCTGATCACTACCACTAAACCGAAATTATTCCTAATATAGCATTTAGTCAATTTTGGTACTATATTTTCGAAACGATTTTTTGGAAATTTGTTTTTTGGAACTATTACTCGTTCGGAACTAATACTTGTTCGAAACTATTTTTTACTATAACCTGCTACCATAATTGAAACCTAACACTTACTGATAGTTGCGTGGAAAAATTTATAGCTTAATCAGCTCAAATTTTGTGTGTGGGTGCCAGCGTAAAACCCAAAATAGTAAGTTTTCATGTTTAGTTTCAGGTTGGTCGTCGACGAGGCTCGAGTTTATGCAAATGGGCAGCATTTCAACTTACATAGACTATACCGAGTGCGCGTTGAAAAGTGAGTTGGAATGGTTTTTCAAAAATGCATTCAATACCAGCTTGAAGCCGTCAGCGACAAGCCCTAGACGAATGGTTAATTTCTTTTGTTTTAAACCTCTCAAATACACACAATTTGGAACACGTTCACACTTCAGTTTGTGGGGCAAAACACAAGCTCTGAAACTAATAACATCTTATGGAGCTAAATCAGAATATTTTACAACTCTGGATGACTACACCAAGCCGTTTACCAAGTACACATGGATTTGCATAATCTCAGTTATGACTTCAGTTGGGATTTTTCTAAAAATCCTGTTCCAAATCAGGAAACATCCCGACTCAATTTTCGTTTTGATGACTACATATTGCGTTGAACAAGGATTTATGTCTTCGAAGTCACTGTCCAAAGATTCGCTGTTCCTATATATCTTTATTCCCATGTCACTTACGTTTATAGTTGTAGCGAATTGCTACAAAGGAGTCATTATTACGTCTCTTGTAAAACCATTTGATCCAATTGGATTTAAGAATCTGAAAGAAGCTCTGGATTATGGATACAACTTATACTACTTCGATCATGCAATCACTTCGTTTCATAACTATAATTGTCGTGAAAGTCGTGGAAATCTCTCGAAACCGATGGATCATCCCACAACACCTGACGAGCCCTCACGACCATGGACGTATGATTATGCTGATAATGTATTCGCTGCTGCTTACATCAGTGAACGGCTTTTGGGGGGATTACGAAATGATGGCTTAAATGAAAAAATTCTGGAAGTTGGGGGACGAAAAGAAGTTGAAAATAAGTTTAGGTCAAACTTCTCAAGAGACATGCAAAGATTTCAACTTATTTCAAGAGCCAGCCCATTACCATGCAAGTCAAAGGTAAAGTGAACAGTCTGCTGCTAAGTAACTTTATGTATGTTGCACCTAGTGAGGCAATCGAAGCTATACTTGCTAAAAGTCGGTTTGTTGGTGAGTCACGGAATGATTTGTATGAACTCCTGGATGAACATGGAGCTGTACAAAGTGAAGTAAATGGTATTTTTATAGATCGCATATCGTTTATTAGAACCCCAATTCTCCAAAAATTTAATGCTTTTATAGAGTCTGGAGCACAAGTCAAACATTCAAAGGTTGCCAAATTCAGGGAAAAATTAGCCCTTGCAGCATCTATTCGTCGCGAGCCCAGCCATGACTTCAGTATATTTCTCACACCAAAGCCATTGTCGCTCCACTCAAAATTGTCAGTATCCTTCTTTCTCTATAGTATTTGTGTTTTGTCAACAATAGTTGTACTTGGGAGCGAGTGGATTGTCCTTTATTATAAAAACCACAAGTCAACAAATCTTGTCATAGTAATTGTGCGTCCGCCCGTCCGTGCATAGCAATTGCGCCTCAAGAAGACAAATTGCATATGTGGGTTGCCAAAACAAAAACAGCCTTAGTTTGACCTCTCTTGGCATAAGTAGCACCTGGTCTCGTGGCAACCCGTGTAACCTTACCTTATGGTTTGCCGAGATCGAATCCCGGTGCACTCCCCTTTTCCTACCTAACACAACACCAACTGTCCACTTCCCATCTAAGCTCAGCAGCTCCCTTAAACGGAAAGCATAATAAAAAAAATTATATAAAAATTCTACAGTTTCTTCATTTATTTTCAATGTGAAAACATCGTTGTTGCAAGCCAAGGATCAGAATAATACAAGTCAAAGCAAATTAAAATTTTAGAAATTCAGGTATCAAACGTCCCTTCATATTTGAGAAAAATAAACAATTTGTCTACATTTGGGTGTATACTTTTAAGTGGTCCTCACTGTATAGGCATACCAAATAATTATGAAATAAAGCCAAGTATTATAAGTATTACTAAAAAATAGCTTATGTAACAAATGTTGTGCGTGGAATAAATTCTCCGTAAGTATTTCAAGACTTGTTCTCAGAAAGATATAATCCCTTAGCACAAAAAACTTCTACAATTGCTTAATATTTTAATTTAAACCAGTTTGACAACGCAGCTTAAAAAGCTCTCCAACTTATCTCCAATTATCTAACAACCGTTGGATAATAGGATAGTTCGAATAATTATTCCCATTATTACGACGCAATTTCCTCGCAATAACAAGTAGCCTTTTTATCAGTAATGCCCAAAATATATTTCCAACATTATACATAGAACAATGAAGTATACAGCATTGCTAGTTCTTTGTGCAATGGCTAGCTCATTCGGCTCCTATAACATAAGTCTCTATATAAGTGCTTTTGAATATTGTAACATACATGTATTTCATTTCGAAAATCGTACAGAAGAGCTATACATAACCTTGCAACCTACAAGTCTATATCGGGTGACACCAGAAACCATTTCAAGATACATTCCTAAAACCAAAAACCGACTGGTAGCTCAGCGTCAAAATTGCTTGGTCATTATCATGATTAATCCCATTTACAAGGCACATCAACATTTCTATGAGAATGTCATCACACCTCTCAATTCGGTATTGCACTGTAACGACAATAATTTATGCTATTCGAAACACACGCACCTTGTTGCGTTGCATGATCACCAAACAGACTACTCCTTCAATGCTATGTCGAACTCAATTGCAGGCTCACCATCTCCAGTATACACAATTGTGTCAAAGAATGATACATATGTAGCAGTGATATCTGCTGTATCGGAAAGCATTTGTAACAGTGGAGTACAATTGGAAGTATCTCGCGCTGAAGCTAAGATGTACAGTGTAAGATATGTTTTTGACAAATTGTACAACTGGATGATCTACAATAGTTGTCCAATGGTATGTGAATTTCCAAATGATGGTTGTCAAGTAATTACTGGAAATGAACGGTTCGGTCGGCAACCTCATCAGTGGTTAATGCAGGTTATACATGCAACTTGCAGAAAAGACAACTTAGCAGCCAAAGTCATTTCGATGCTTATGGCAACAAATTCAAACATCACCAGATACTTTGCTCGAGAACCAACAGATACTGGTACTTCCCGGTACTTGGCCTACGTAAAAATTGAAGTTTTTCCTAGCTCATATCCACTGCCACAAAATTCGAATCGGAACCACCTTACATACCGAGTATTCAAAGATACCACGAAATTTAACTTTGTCACATGTGACGGACTATCGAGAACCGTATCAACAGAATCGCTCATCAAACCATTTCAATCCGGCTTATGGATAACGACTATCGTAGTTCTGGCGGGAGTCACTATGGTTATGCACATGGTTTTGACATACTGTGACACTAATGGTCTCCCAGTATTTTGGGTACTGATCATTTTACTAGAGCAAGGCCTTACACTATCAAAACAGCTAGAACAATCCAAAGCTTTTAGATACCTATTTGCTAGTGTAGTACTAGGGGGTGTGGTTCTCACAAATTCGTATCGTGGTATCCTTACCACAGACTTAACGGCGCCTACACACAGCTTTGGTTTGAAAACCGTCAGAGACGCACTCGATAGAAATTTTACCATTCTAATACCACAAATTCCTAGTAGTTCAAACACTAATTTTAAGCTTTCAGTCAACAAGCTGCAAAACCACTTGTATGACGACTATGTGGTACACGGAGACGTGAACAAATGGAAGTACATTGAGGTATTTTCTAACGAAATGCCAATTTTTGGTCAGTTGTTGGCAATTAGAGGGTTGCGAAATGGTACAGAACGAGAGACGCTTGATGCAATGATAAGTAGTATTGTTGTGCATAGGCCTGGACCATATTGGCTTGGACTTAAGTACTCTCCTGTGCAAGATTGGTTGCTGAAGTGTAACAAAACCATTCTTCTGGCCGAGGTTAGTGACCTAAGTGGTAGTTTGACAGGGGTATCACGTGATGCTGCCCAGAAGTTGTATTATGGTAAAGATAATATTTGGGCGTACTCAAAAGTTTGGACTATGCATCCAATGCATTGGGACAAAACGGGCATAATATATGATAAATTTCAGGCTTTACTTCATTCTGGTGTTTTGCCATGGCTTTTTGCAAATGAAACAAGAAAAATGCATGTTGCTGGTGCAGTGGAGCTAGGAGCCTTGACAACATCAAGTAACTTTGTGCAGGCTACTTTTATTATATCAGGAATTGCAATTGCCCTCTGCCTCTTCTCTTTGAGTAGTGAGTTCTTGACAAATTACATACAAACCCTTATTTTATTGTATCACAAATTAATGTATTATAGAAATGTGACGAAATAGAATCAAATATGGAAAGCTCGTATTTGTAGGACCATGTTAGTGTCGTATTTCATACAGCATTACCTTCTTAATAAGCCACTGGGCGGTTGTGCGTGCGTCACAACACGAATCTAGTTGAACTTATAGTTTTAGACGATTTGGCACTCCGCTCACTGGTAGTCTAGCGTATTTGTCATAAGTCAGAAGCAATTTGTCAGGGCACAAGCAAAGTCTATATGATTGTGCACGTTGTGCCGGTTCCACGTCAATACCGTGAACACCAAAACCGAGAAAACCAAAACCGAGAAACCTAAACCGAGAAAACCAAAACCGAGAAACCTAAACCAATAAAACCAAAACCGAGAACGGTCCGCTAGCGGTAGCCTAGTCGCGGAGTGTCCGTTGTTACAGTCACCGATCTCGTCCGAGAGAGTTACTTATTTCGGTTCTGCTCATGTCGGACATTTTCCACGTATATAATATATAATTAAAAATTATAAGTCATGTAAATAAACGCTACATCTAAAGCTCTAGTGAGCTGCACTATAAATATTTTGATTTGCATCATGGCTATATATATATATATATATATATATGGAGGTAAAATATTAATTCAAACTATAATCAAAAATATTGATTTATATTTTAAACAACACTTTCTCCTTCTGATCATTTTTTTTTCACGCAGCTAAGTACATATTTATATGCTTAGAATGTTCATTAGAGCAGAATTTAATTTTATGTTAACAATTAGTGATTTGAGTTTTACACTGACAAGGGGACCTCGCGTCGTGATCGCGTCCTATTGGCTCGAAATCAAAATCATAGATTCATCTAGTTCTAAAACTAACCCCTTACCTTGCTTTTCACTCCATGGCCATAAATTTTGAAAATATTTTGAAAAAAGAAACATTTCGAAAAAAGTTCAATTTTGGAAAATCCTTATGGGATTTAACGTGTCAGTTTTCAACATTTGCCTGGTCCCCTTCTCTAAAATCTCAATTTGGTGAAAAAATTTCCCTTTGCATTTTTCATATTTTTTGTGAATAGTTTCTTCACCCATCATTCCGCATTTTTTCAATTTCCAAAATTTGTCCAGTATAATTTTTTTAGTTCAGAAAATAGTTGCTTCACCCACCATTCCGAACTTTCATCATTCTCTACAAATTAGTGGAACACTTTAGAATGTTTAAAGTGATATTAACTAAAATTTGTAGGCCAAATTCAATCACAACGTCCTTTAAAGCAAAGGGAAAAAATTGCACTAAATTAAGATTTTCGAGAAGGGGGACCAGTCAAATGATGAGAAATTACATGTTAAATCCCATAAGGATTTTCCAAAATCGGACTTTTGTCAAAATGGTTTTTTCGAATTATTTATGAAATTTATGGCCATGGAGTGAAAAGCGAGGTAAGGGGTTAGTTTTAGAACAAGATGAATCTATGATTTTAATTTCGCGCCAATATGAAGCGATCACGACGCGAGGTCCCCTTGTGAGTTTTAATGTTAGAAAAAAAATGTGCTCACTTTTACCTTTAGGTTGGTAGATTAACCCAGTAATTCTCGAAAAAGGATAAAATTATTTTAAGTCACCTAAATTTCAAACCATACATATTACAACAATTCTTTTCGTTAGAACCCTAAAAAATGTAATAAATTTTTGTGTTTTTGTACTTCAATTGTGCTTTTTATTTAGTTTGTGTTATTTTTTCTTAAAGAAAGCTGAGCTAGTACGTCTGTATTCTAGTTTTCTGTTTTACATATGCTCTCCAAGTCACACAATAGATGACAGAAATAAAGAATAATATATATATATATGATAAATAATAATTATATAATAATACTAAATAATAAAGAAATAAAAAAAAGACAAATTTTGAAGATTCAAATTTCTTACAATTCTTACACGATTCTAAATTTACAAAATCACTGTAGCAATTGTCTCAATTTAATCTGTGGGTCCGTCTGTCCGTTTTGTTTCGCAATTACATTACAAAACTACAATTCCATTAGAAAACTTCAAATGCATTAAAAACCTAACACACTTCAAAACCAAAGCAAGCTCCCGTAGATGGGCATTAGAGTAAATAGGACTATCCGGAGATTAAGTCTTCATCTTTTTCTATTATTTCGACGACCGATCAATGACACCAGGAACCAGAAAAATTGTTGTTGTTTTTTTTCGAGTTTTTGCTAGTTTTACATAGTATACGAGTGTCGTCGGGAAAATTGTTTCTCGTAATTCGAAATGTAGTTTATAGCCACTTGGAACATCCAAGCCCTTAACTTCCTTTGCGTCGTATCATAAAACTCAACACAGACGTAGAGACCTGCGACAACTAGGCCACCAACCAAAATGATGAAATTTGCTGCAACGTTCCCAAAAATATTTAGAGCTTTTAGCTCCTCTTTTTGAATTTTTGTAGCATTAGGAAACTGTTGAGTTATCATAACCTTATAAACTCTCCTGCGCAACCTCCTTATATTCTCTTCCCAGAATCTGTATATGCCAGTTGCGACAAGTGTCTGCAATTTTGGCGTTAGAGTTAGATGCCCGTAGTCGGAAATTCTCCAACCCATAATAACCGGCAGAACAGATTCCTTCGACTTTTGAAACTGATTTTTAGAAATTTTGTAGTCTTCAATATTGTACGCAAGCTCTTCAATGTAGTGCTCTCGATCAACGTATACGGATCTATTACAACTTGCTAGCGCCTGCAGAAAAGTCTCATTTGGAAATTTGTCAGGGTAGTTTTCATAGCCATCTGCAAACTTTTCGAGTCGTTTGAACTCGGACTTTGACCCTTGAAATTCAACTTTTCTGATTTCGTCTTGAAATAAACTCACCGCCATGTTATACTGATTCAAATAGACTTTGTCCACTGAGGGAGAGTAAACCCTGATAAACTCTGTATCAATGTCGTCGAAAAGTTCCATATACACACTGTGCTGTGGCGACGTCAAGTCGGATACTACAATACCTGTAATGTTATAAACATACATTTCATAATTTCCAATTAACCCCCATCAAAACAGGTTTGAATTTTTTTTTTGAGAAAACAAGCATTTTCGCAAGTATATAGCTAGTTTATTTCTCATTCGCTACTATATAAACACTTGATTGAATGAAGGGGGTACACCTTGAAATCTGTGCCAAAAAGCCCTCCTACATTCTACTTCTAGGCAGTTTGCTTAAACCGAGTCTTGTTAAAATAAGAGGAGTAGAATGTTAGGGGGTAGTTTTGCGCAACAATATATCTAAAACAAAAAGTGTTTCCCTTTCGTTCAAACCCTTGTTTTATGTGATTTGTCATACACGTTTCTGATCTAAAAAAAACGTTACATACATACCTTTGTAGCCATTGGTCAAAATAACGCACATAAACAGCCAAGGGAGGAGGATACAGTTGAAGAAATGTTCGGCTTCCAGTTGCACTGGTATGCTAAAACCATGTTCGACTAAATATGATGGTATAATGAACATGATGTTCCTGGTTGCTAACCCCGCTCGATGGGCCATGTAGCAGAGAGTTAGCACTGTGAAGAACAGTACTATGACCAAGGCGAGCCAAACATGCCACTCGAAGGGGCGTGTATAGGCTCCATATGCAACATACTCAGCAAGCAAAGAGCATGACAGAAAGCTAAAACCAATAAATCGAATAGTAGTAGTTGGCCAAGCCCTTCTATCGTTTGTGTTCTCGTAGACAATGAACGTTGTTATAGGAGGATCATCGTCTTCTGAAATAGTGTTGTTGCCTTCTTTGCCCATCAAAATCCGAATGATTATGTGCAAAATTGAAGAGTCACGTGGCGGGTTTCGAAAGATTTGTGACCATGGATACAATGTTTTTGGCGGGTCGTGAGGATTTTCATCCATAATTTTGAATATGGCAGAGTTTCCCCAGATGTTGTACCTGCAGAACAGAAGTCTTAAATACATTTTAATCCAGTAATATATATAGTACGCAGCGATTAGGCATAAATAGTTCTGGTAGTTTGCAACAAGAGTCTGTGGCCTAATGGTAAGAAATGTTGCATCTGAATCGAATGAATCGCGGGTTCGAGCTTAACTACCTTAATGTTTTTTTACAATATACTTTTTGATTGAAAATAAATAATTTTGAAAAAAACAACAACAATTTATTTTAGAAAATTGTGCCTTAAGTGTGAGCTGTGGTTTCTAATTCAGAAAAAATACTTGTATTGAAAATGCAACGCCTAAAATAAAGTGTTCCTGTTTAAGTGTACACATACTCTAGTTCTTATTTGGGCATACATATTCATGTGTTACTATTTAGGGGTACACATTCTCTAGTTCCTATTTTGGCGCACATATTCTTGTGTTCCTAATTGAGTGTACACATTCTCGTGTTCCTATTTGGTTGTACATTTTTCTGTTTCTATGTAGGGGTACACATTCTCTAGTTCCTATTTTGGCGCACATATTCTTGTGTTCCAATTTGAGTGTACACATTATCGTATTCCTATTTGGTTGTACATTTTTTTGTTCATATTTAGGTGTACACATTTTTTAGCTCCTATTTTGGCTCACATATTTTTGTGTTCATATTTGAGTGTACATATGTATGTTTATAAGAGGGAGTTCACTACCTATTAATTAGGATAGTAAGACTCACGCCGAGCATGCGCTAGAATGGCATATTTCGGTCGCTCCTAGAAAAACAGCGTTAATTTCTCGGGATAACCCTCTGCGTTTCCCGTTT
>VYYI01003124.1:0-12965 GCA_021029175.1 Bilobella aurantiaca
ACACAGGGCGGCGCGTGGAAGCAATGGGTTAGGGACAAGTGACGCTTAGCGTCACTTGATTAAGTTAATTAATAAGTTAATTAATAAGTTAATTATGGGATAAGTGGCAGTATTGCCACACTATGAAATAATTTTTAACTCATTTACACATAGAAAGAATGAACGCATGTGTCTCGAGCTGGATCCTTGTTGTGGTTGCCAATAAATTCTAAGTTAATTGAATTTGAGTTCCACTCAATTCAGATGCTCATCTCAACCTATTTTCTGACCTATTCTTCTGCGTGTTCCGTTCAAACAATTCATAATTGGACATAATTTATTTGCGATGTGCTGGTAATTTGTGACGTCAGATTGAGTTATATAAAGGTAGGCTTCGAAAGCATTATTTGCCGCCAAATTAGGTATTCACCGAACATGCAATATTTTTTACAATTACTTTTAATTTCCCTGGGTCATGTGAGATGGACTACTTCGCAAGGTAATTTAAGGGTTAATTTTAATTGACAAGAACGATGTTTTCCTAAGACTAGCCAATTAAGTCCGTTGTAGGACAGAAGGAAAATTGTTATTCCTGGGACCCAGAAATAGAAATTCAATTCCTACTGTCCTAGGTCGGGTTTGTTTGGCTATTTCCTAAAAATAACTTTTTTTTTTTTCATTCGTGTAGAAATCCCTGCACTTGCTATTCTGTCAAACGTTTCCTATGGAGATGATCCACAGCAAGTTATGGATATCTTCTTACCTGGAGGTCGGGATGCCAGTGTAACGAAGGTAATTGTCTTAATTCACGGCGGGGGATGGGTTGGTGGAAACAAGGAGTCGATGCTTGGATACGCCTATTGGTTCTACGTCGCTTTCCCACGACATGCTATCGTAAGTATGGGCTATCGCCTCGCAACGCCAGATAGTCCTGCCTATCCTAAACAGCTCGTGGACATCGCTCTAGTTCTTCAGCATATCACAGCTAAACAGGCTGAGTACAAAGTCTTGCCGCAATTCGCACTTGTCGGAGCCAGCGCCGGAGCGCATCTTGCTATGCTTTACGGATACGCTTTCGACAAATCTCTCCAGGTACATTTCTAGTTTTTAATATATCAAATTTCGGAGAATTGATAGATTATGCTAAAAAACTTGTAAGGTCAACGTAATTTGCAATATCGTTGGACCCACTGACTTGACGGACCCGGCCTATACGAAAATTCCAGTATTTTCGACCCTTCTCGAGGCCCTTGTTGGGAAGAACAACACTTTCCAGAGTAATCCTGGAATATATGTCGCCGTCAGCCCTGTCTACTACATTACGCGGCAGTCACCGAAGACAATTTCCTTCTATGGTGGTCTTGACGAGCTAATTCCAGTAAGCCAAGGTACAACGCTCGAGGATAGGATAGATGCTGCTGGAGTCGTGAACAAGTACTACATGTACCCAAACGAAGGGCATGGCTTTTCGAACGCTACTAACGTAGCACACTTATTTAAAAAACTTTATTGGTTTGTTAAAACTAATTTTTGAAAATTCATTATGGCATTTTGAAACGTGATTCGTAACGTAACGGAATAAATGGACGGAATAAAATTGAACAAATTATAATTCCATACGATATAACACTTTTTATTATCTTCAGTACAATTCCATCAACTCATAAAAATTCATTTTTGTAACTTTCATAAAATATTTATTTTATGTTCTTTGCAGAATCATATTTTTGCTTATGCATAATAATATAACTTTACTCAAAGCCATTTATAAGCAGCTCGAAGCTTCCGAAAAACAAAAAATTATAACTTTTTAAATGTCTTAAAACAATCAAAGAAGTGCTGCCATTAGGCCATCCATTTCCGTGTAATGTACAGAGAACGTGGCGGTAGCATAGCATAAGCAATGAAGTGCTGCTGAATTATCTTAATGGAATACTTTTGTTTATTTGGCATTGTTAAACGCTATCTTGAACTACTTTTTTTTACCATATACTTAATTACCGAATTAGCCGCTATTTTGTCCAAATATCTGCCAAAGTGGTACTTGGATTTCATTGCAAATATTTTCTTTTATACAACTTTCTTTGGATGCAGGCCAATTCGCAGCGAAAATGAATGGGATGAGAACTACAGAGAGTATCCCACCCCTGCCGCTAACGATGTTAAATTCAGAAAGTTAAAAATAGAAATTAGTGTTATCCGCTAGCTACCTCCCAAAAATTCTTTGGCAAGCAGACAGTACATTTTTTTCAATTTTGAAGTTACCTTTTAGAAATGCCCCGTGAGAACTAATTGTGCAAAATCATTAACAGCTTTCAGTGGCATAGCCTTTAATGCAGGAAATATTCCAATGAGTCACCGTAAGTTGCAAATGTACAATAGAGGTCATCTTGGCAAAGGTCAGGATCGGAGGTCATCGGAGGATTCTACCTACTCAGGACACCATCTCTCCGGAAGCGATTTGTCCTTGGATGAAGAGCGTGAGCGCTTTCGGCGTGAAACAGAACGACAAGCAATTAGCCAATTGGAGAAAGCCAAATTGAAGCCCGTCGCCTTTGCCATTAGAACAAATGTAAGTTACGACGGAAGCGTGGATGATGACTCCCCAGTGCACGGATCAGCGATTTCCTTTGGTCAGAAAGAATATTTACATATTAAAGAAAAGTACGACAACAATTGGTGGATTGGTAGATTGGTGCAGGAGGGTGCAGAGGTAGGATTTATTCCATCACCGATCAAGCTTGAAAATCTACGCCATCTTCAAAATACATCCATTTCAACTAGCCCCACATCACCCAGCAAGGTGAACAACGAAATTGACCTCTACAGTGAAGCCGGAACGCCTTCGGACGATGCCGATTCGCTGACGAATTTAAAAATTGGGGCTGGAGTAGCAAAGTCACCTACAAAAGAAAAGAGAAAGTCACCGTTTTTCGTCAAGAAAAGTGAGCATGCGCCGCCTTATGATGTCGTTCCGTCAATGCGACCTGTCGTTCTCGTGGGCCCTTCGTTGAAGGGCTACGAAGTCACTGATATGATGCAGAAGGCAATATTCGATTATTTGAAGCATCGATTTGAAGGTCGTATAATAATTACTCGTGTTTCTTCGGATATATCCCTGGCGAAGAGATCCCTTTCAAATAACCCTCAGAAAAGAAGCGTGGGTCTCATGATGGAACGGACGAATAATGCACGTTCCTCCAATTTAGCCGAAGTCCAGTCGGAAGTGGAGCGAATATTTGAATTGTCCAGGACGCTCCAGCTAGTCGTTTTGGACTGTGATACGGTCAATCATCCTTCGCAGCTCGTCAAGACGAGCCTCGCCCCAATCATAGTTTACCTCAAAATATCTTCTCCCAAAGTCTTGCAGCGCCTAATCAAGTCCCGTGGGAAGTCGCAATCTAAAAATCTCAATGTTCAGATGGTTGCTGCCGAAAAATTGGCGCAATGTGCTCCAGAACTATTTGATGTAATTTTGGAAGAGAATCAATTAGAAGATGCTTCCGAGCACTTGGCTGAATACTTGGAATCTTATTGGAAGGCGACACATGAACCACCGCCAAATATTGTCACAACGTTTTATGTTCGGCCACCAAATGCTTCTCTCGGAACAACGCCGCTGCCTCCGAGTCTTAACACGAGTAAGCAATATGTTAACAACGTTTCCAATTAGACACTTTTGAATTTTGTTATCGGTCTTCCTAGTCTTAAAAATATTTAAATTTCGGCTAATTTTTAGGACCACATTTTAATCAAGCGCAAGGGACGTCGGCTTCTGGAATTCCTGGATATTCAAATCCGATACACCATCATCCGTCGGCACGAGAACCTCATCAATTCCGAGCGATTCAACCAAAAGCCGAGTTTGATGAGCTCGATGAATATTACGCAGAGGACTGAATATTCTAGTAGAATTTAGATGATGATGATAATTACTTGAAAACAATAATTTATCCTTTTTGTAGCCATTTCTCCCGTTTCACAATAAAATAAAACTTTGTCACAGGTATGAGTCTGACCGAGTCTTAACCAATAATTTTGTAAAAGTTTCTAAACTAACTTATATTAAAGCCAAACATCATAGACTGAAGAAATTTAAGTTGATTTACTTCGAAACAGACTTTGCTATTGCAATAAGAGCTTCTATATAAACAGACACGATTTCTTGATCGGTGGCACGTACCCAAACTGGAAGTTTTAGAGCGTTTTGAGTATATTTTTGAGCGACTGGAAAAGGGCCCTGGTTCGGTGGGTGCAGACCCTTGAAGGTTTCGGGCCATATTTCGGAAGGATTGACAAAGAGCGGGAGATCATGTATATCTTGTCCCAATAACCCTGGGCGTTCGAATTCTGTTAATCCATTTTCGTTCAATAATCGCAGAAATTCTTCAATTGAAACAGTGCAGCGTTCCTGTTTGAACTGCATCACAAATGCGTACCAGGCCGGGGATCGATCTTTGTACTCCGGAGCCTCCAAGAACGGAATTTCTTCTAAAGCTGTTTCAAATTGTTTGACGAAAGAACACTTTTGTTCGATCCAGGAATCTAATTGGGTCAATTGCTGAGTTGCAATGGTCGCCGAAAGAGGATGAATTCGATGATTGAGGCCGAATCCGGCAAAGTGATGTTGGAAGAGGGGATGACTTTTAGGAATTTCATCGAATGACCTTTGACCCAATGTGCTCAGCAGCATTGTCCGGTAGTAAATTGTTTCGTCATTGGTAACCATTAGGCCACCTTCAACTAAATGTTAAAAAAATATACAAACACGATATAAATTATATTGTCAAACCTTTTTAGCATTACGTCCAATTTTAAAGCTTATAAATTTACGCTGATGCTTTGAATGTCTTTTACGCTTTTATATTCAAGAGAGCAATATAAAATAACATTTTATTTACATACTTTTAATATTTACTGTGGCGAAATTACTTACCACCCGAAAGTATTTTGTTAGCTTGAAGGCTAAATGCCGCTGCAATACCAAACGTTCCAACGTTTTTCCCTTTGTATTTAGCTCCATGAGCCCGAGAACAATCTTCTAGTAAATGTAGGTTATGTTTTTGACAAATTGCCACAATTTCATCCATGTCGCACGGTATGCCCCATTGATGCGTAATGAAGACGGCTTTCGTTCGACACGTAACTTTTCGGGCAATATCGGCCGGGTCAATATTTCCATCACGCTGGCAATCGGCAAAAATCGGAATTCCTCCGAGTATTAGCAGTGGTGAGGCCGTGGCGAAGAATGTGTACGTAGGAACTATTACTTCGTCGCCCTTCTGGATACCGATGCCTAACATTTAAAAATTAAAAAAAACTCATTTTAACAAACGGAAGTTATAAAAAAAAAACGAATTTGGAAATAACGTATTTACGAATAATTTGTGTAGCAATTTAAACTATTACTTCGTCGCCCTTCTGGATACCGATGCCTAACATTTAAAAATTAAAAAAAACTCATTTTAACAAACGGAAGTTATAAAAAAAAAACGAATTTGGAAATAACGTGAAGCGCATTAAATAGTAATACTTACCGTCCAAAATGGACAAAATGGCACTTGTTCCCGAATTTACTGTCACTGCATACTTGCATCCTACATACGTTTTAAAGTTCTCTTCCAAAGTGTGAGCGACGCTTGACCGAGCAGCCAATGAAAATCCGGCATCCATAGTTTTAAGAACAGCCGCCTTCATTTCCTCCGTGACGATTGGCCACGGAAAATGAGGTTTTTGAAAACCTTGGACAGCCTTTCGAATTTCCTGGATATCGGACATTTTTCAAAATTTCAAGGGTTCTCAAAGTAAAAAACAAAAACAAATTAAACTGACAGAAGTATGGCGGTTCGTTATTTATAGCATGCTTGACTCTTGTTCCGGATTACTTCAGGAACAAGAATCAATTAAAAAGCAATTAAGGTAAATTCAACAGAAGTACTACCGTCAAGTGGAAAGGATCATAGAAATTGCCGATTTTTTTTTTACAAAAATTGCTTTTAAGTGATAGATAAGCCACCTACGCCTTTGATCCAATTAAAGTACGGCACATGCCGTGGGAATTTAAATGTTCGATTAGTTGATGGCAATTAAGAGCTGTTCCTCCTGGAACCGCGCGGCTGCGTTAAACGTTTATATTCGTTTGCTCAATAATTATCTTGCTTTCGTTCTAGAGGACTGACGAACTTGTTCAATGTTTAAATTGCTACACAAATTATTCGTAAAATACCGATACTACTAATGAGAATCTCAATAATTTGCAAAAGCTCAGGTGCGTCATTCATCATTAAACATTGATCATCATCGGAAGCATAAGTGAATGATTAGAACACATTAAGATATTGAACTGCATGCAACTCAAACTGTAGAGTATCTAATTTTCTATTCTTTGATAATTTGTTTTATGAGAATTGTTATAACTTATTTCTTTTTTACATAGTTTTCAATTATTGTTACCAGTTATACTTTCAAACCGGAAGTAATAAGACATCGGGTATGCGTTATGTGTAAACCTATAAACATTGTTCGAAATTATCTGATTAACATTAACCAAAATTAGTTACTCGCGTTGGTATCAACTCTAGAGACGTCTAGGTCTAACAACGTTACTGCTCGACGCACCTGAACGAACGAAATTTATGATTATTTAACCAAATGAACAAATTATTCATCTGCACTTGCAACCAATTGTTGCCCAATGTTCGTGATCTAATGATCTAGTATTGGTTTACTTTCGCTAGTACCCTTACTTCACAACGCTGGTGAAGCAAATGTACGACCGTAAATTTTACAATTATTAGTAAAATTCCAATGCTTTACAAATAAATCCCGTCTGTAAATTCTTTTGAATTTGGATTTTAGGTGCAACTTACTAATCTCGTCTTAATTAAAGAATTAACTATAATAAATTTAATTTTAATCGAAACTTAATTATCTTTGAACGCTATTGTTTTAACTTTAGTGGAAGTCTTGAACCTAAGATATTTAGGCGGGAGGGCAGACGGCGGTATCATAGGTACTTTATTTGTTTACACGAGTAATTTAGGTAGTACAAAACGATTCAAAAGTGACGTACAGTAATCGTTAATTGTTAATTGGTGATTTAAACTCAGCTTATGTTATTTAGGTTGGATTGGGCCACGTTTTGTGACAGTAACAGGAAAGCAGGACATGGAGAAGACAGTGACGACCATGGAATTCTGCGCAAAGGTACGAATTGATGTTCGTGCATCGGGCGGTTTCAACAGCCTGCTGCCGCACCCTGACTCGGGGAATTTCATGAACTGGACCAAATCTGTAATTGGAATTGCCAGAAATCCTGGAGGGGAATTGGAGATATCAATTTCAACGTCCAAGTCCGTCAATGGTCGTAAATTCTTAGTAAGGTTTCATTGAAGTCCTTACAAACAGTCCCCTTGCCTCTAGTTTTATACGTACTTATTACAGGTTAAAAACGTTACCTGTATTTTGAATGGCTGTGTCCGAGAGGGGATTATTACGATTCGAATGAATACACCTTGCGTGGATATCTTGATGCGTAATGCTGAAGTAAAAGAATTGTGCTTGCTCAATGAGTTGTTGCGAAAGGTAAATACCAAGCACTTCTGATGGACATTGATTTCTTCAAGTATATTTTGAATTCTATACACGACACGAGTAATTTTTCTTGTAGGAACTTGAGTCATGGAGTGTCGCAGAAAACAGAGAGGCGAAGAGTTTGTTTGGACCATCCTTATCGGCTACAAAATATACCGAACCTAGTCGTCAAGAACGCAAACGTGGCCGGGAAGATACACCAATGGAAACGCTATCGGGCAATTCTAGGACCGTTGAAATGAATAAGGTACATGCAACAAAGAAATTAATGGTAACATTTGACAACAGTTATATATCAGATTTTGTTATTTCTTATGTTGAAGCAAATACGCTTGGACTTCACAAATACAAGGACAGAGTGTGATGATGCAAGAATTAAACGTCTACTTAAAAATGCGGGAAACCCAGTCTTGCTTAAAGTAAAGGAACGTCAGAAGTATCCGCGTGGCTGTTTGCTGCCCAGCTTAATCACGGTTTCTTCCACTGGAATCGGCCTAGCCAAAATAGATATTCGGATACTTTCTCTCCAGTACCTCACAACTTTGGACTTGTCCAATAATCTCATTAGGTCTATCGAACCAGTGAGTTGTATCTTAATCTGATTTTCAGCGAATTTACTTTCGTTTCTTTTAATAATCCGTTTAATTTTGCAAAGCTAAAATCCTTAAAAAGCAAGCTGATCCACCTGAAATTGGATGGGAATCCAATCGAAAACATTTCGTGTGATTTTTTTCTGGCCCCTGCCTTCACCTCGATTAGTTCCCTCTCACTCAAAAATATTCGAGTACGTCGAAAACATTGCTAATCGAACCAGTGCAAGTAGTGCAACTTCGAGTTAAATTTATCTATTGATATTAGATTAAGGCTTTACCCAGATCCATCGTGAAGCTAGAAAAACTATTATCGTTATTTGTGAACCAGAACAATTTGGAAATGCTTCCTTACAATATGAACTTCTTATTTGGGCTCAAGTAAGAACATCCAAGAAGTGCGTTGTTGTTGCGTTTTTTAATTAAAAGATTTCTATTTTATATACACAGGACGCTTGACCTCCAGGATAATAAATTAAGCTATCTACCATACACAATTACTTCTGCAAGACTGATGAAATTTGACATTTCTAAAAATCGATTTGGTAGTTATCAATTGTCAGAAAAAGATAAAAAACTACAACAAGTTGGCAACGGACCATTTCCAACCCTTCTGGAGTTAGCAGCGGAAAGCATAAAGACTCACAACCGAAAAATGTAAGTTCTGGGACTGAAATGTGGCTGAATTGACTGGGAACCCAGGAGTGCTATTTTCATGTACTTGTCATTCGTAAATTAAATCTTGTTAAAGTAAACAGACCGCTTTCACCGGTCGCTGAAGTTAATCCTTGACACTATGACACTCCTATGCTTCTTTAGGACTGCTTTGCAAAGACATCAGTATTTAATCCCGGCAACCCAGGATCAACTGCCAGCAACGGTCTACGACTTCTTGGAGGAACTGAAATGTTGTTGTGGATGTAACCGGTTGGTGGCTCGCTATTCACTTGGCACCACCTCCTTGGAAATTAACAGGCAAAACATTTCCGAGGTCCTAACGGCCGACGTGTCGTCTGTGTTCGCAAAAATCATTGTCTGCAATAGTTGTATGTCTCAACGAAAATTTCGCTTCTTAATTTAGAACATAAACAAATTGCACAGCAATCTAAAAAATTCCCTAAAAGTTTTTAAGAGGTTGGAGGAGATGCAGCTAAAGATAAGTGTTAACACGGGCCATATGGCAGGGTGTTGTGCACCAACAAATATTGTGTTCCGTGACCTGTGATGATGGGCTCCAGAGGTCACATGGTACGATTTTTTTTCATATTAAAAAAAACTGAAAATTTATTAAATAGTTGACGGAAAACTTGTTTTGGTGTTCAGTTTTAAAACACAATGTTATTATACGTATTTAATTTAATTCAGGGATCATGGAAACCTGCACTTGCACCTATAACATACATTAAATGACGTAATTGTTAATGTTAGTTAACTAATTAATTATAATGAAAATTAAGGTTTTGTGCAACTAAACTTGACGTCTATGGCCTTCATGTGAAACACGTTTATTTAGCGTTAGCCTTTCTCAAGTTTTAATTGTAATTAAGTTCTCCCACTAGTTAATGATCTTATACCGTTTAGAAACAACTGAACCAATTGATAATTATCCAACCAGCTCTAGCTTTTGAAATTTCTTTTCGAGCCGTACATTCTGCATATGCAGAAGAGAGTAATAGGTCTTCGCAGTGTTTGCCTACGGTATTTCCTCTACTATAATTGAAAACCAATTCAGGATTAAAAAAAAATAAACAATAGGGTATATGACTTAAGATGCCTTGGATGTATGAATTCCATACCAGCGTTCTTAACTTTTCTTGTTATAGAATAATGACGAGGGTGGATTTTTAAAGAACCCAAACAGGTCAGTCCTGGAACATGAGGATTTTAATTTAACCTCGCGCCCTAGGAGGGGCTTGTTTCACTAATTTGAAATATTAACTTTTTAAAAGGCCATGATTTGGGGAACCTATCGGGCATGCCGGAAATTAGCAACTTCTTCCATGCCCTTCCATCTACACTGCGTTCAGAGAATACGAATTGGGAAGAAATGGCTCGGGAAGTGGCAATGATGTCTGGGTATTTGTAATTGTAGAGTGTTCAATTAGAATTAGTAAATAATTTTTTTAAGTCTTATTAAGCAGTGACGCTCTTTTTGGCAATACCAAACAAACACGGATAAAGGGATTTGTATTTAGCATTGTGATATTGTGAAATTGCCCTTATAAAACGCTGCACACCATCTCAATCATATAAGGATTGCGATGGGAGGTTAATAACACAGTTTCTTCATTTGTAAATTTTTTTGAAAAATAAAGTCAAAACTCAGAAATTGTTTGCCTGGTTCTTACGTCAGACATTTTACAAACTACCCTGTTTCGTCGAAATTCTGCAACACAGCGTGCCCCTATTTTGAATTTTTTGAATTAAGATTTTCTAAGAGGATACATTTATAGTGTTATCCAGTATAGACCTCAAATCAACGCACCGAAGCGAAGCTTAAGATTATTGTTAATTGCATGTATTCTATTTTCCAAATTATAACATTATTACAAGCCGTCAACAGCTTTCCTGCCTTCCACGAAAGTGCATCATCACGACTTATTATTTTTAATTGAAGGTTTAACATTTTTTTTAATTATGTAAATACCTCTTCCTTATTAAAAAAAATTGTTTTTGTAAGAAACCTTCACGCCCTCCTATATAACGTTTTTAGTCCTTAACAGGAACACTATGGACGCACGTGCCGAATTGGAAAGTTGGCGAGAATATTTAAATAAAAATTAATAATGGCTCATATGCACTGATTGTCCGCTACATTTATCAGTTGCCCTATATAAAAAAAAAATGTTCTTTTTATAAGTAATTACTGCCATGGCGTGCATTTAGACTTCATCGATGACATTTTACACTTTAACGAATCAACGAAATAATTGTTCGCTGTGCGAGGTGCGAATCGAAGGGAAAAAGGGCGAATAAAAATAACGTCTATATAAACTAATTTATTTTTATATTATTATTTTATTGTGCAATTACGCCAAGTTTTAACACGCTCGCAAACTTAAGAACTTCCGATACTAACATTAACAAGGACTATCTCAATGTTAGAAGGGCTTAATTCAACTAGTAAACTAGAAAACCTTAAGCAAAATTTGGGTTGATGTAAACGAAACGGTTACTATTGTATCCGCCAGTTAAAAATTACGCGCAATTATGATTCCGCCGTATTGCATCCGTCGACTGAAACATGTATTCGCCTACACCTAACCTGAAAGGTGCAGGTCATAGGTGTAGTTTGTATTTTTTATTGTTTTATTACACTGAAGAAGAAGTGACCATCGAAATTCAAAACATACAAGTATAGAAAGTTGAGCATTGTATTTGTTACCTTAGGTTTTAGATCGAGCGGTGAATTTCATGTGAATTTTATAATGATAGATTAGACGGTAGCAGGTCAATACCGAGAAAATCAAAACCGAGAAACCTAAACCGAGAAAACCCGTGTTATGGTTATGGCCGTTCTCTGTTTTGGTTTTCGCGGTATTGACATGAAACCGATTAGACAACATCGGCAGTTAGAGCAAATATATATTTGTGTTCCGAAATTAGTATCTCCAATATGAACGGACAATTAAAAGATTTGCTCCAACACTCGTGTTGGTTCTAAGCTATATGTATTCATTTTTAAAAATTATTTTAATAGTATGCGTCGTTCGATGTTTCTCGATGCCTATACAATTAATTCAACATTTCTAAACTATTGCTTAAAAATCTTCTGTCGTATTCAAGCTGTCATTTATCAGTTGGGCTACTGTCCTAACAGCAGGCTCAGCGATTAGGTACGAATGCGTAGTGTCAACGACGACGATCTCTGGAACTTTTGTGCAGATCTGGAATACATTGATGAATTATTTTACCATATATTTTATTTATAATTTTGTTTCAAACGAAATATTTTATTTTAATTATTTTAGAGCGTAATTTCAAGATTACCTGATCCAAGCCCCACAAGTCGTTGGTGTCGTAGGCTATGAGATTTTGTGTGGTTTTGACGAGAGCAGTTTCTCCATGATACATCTCTGACGGAGCGTACTGCGCCAGAGTGGAGATCATGGGACGCCAATCAGATTTTGCAGCATTGCGCATGCTCTCTTCGTCAATTTCACCGTCGCAGACCTCTTGCAGGATTTCAAGGAGTCGCTCAACTTTCCCTTCATATGTGGTTTCCTCTTGAATAATTTTCTCAAGCTGGAAAGTGAAATTTTTTTTAATAAATAATTGCAAAACTGAAAAAGCAGCGTAAAAATACCATTGTTTTGTCGAATCCAAAGATATGACTGTTCAGGAAAATAAGAAGTTCATCTTCAGTAACATGATCCAGGTTCTCAATAGATCCAAAATTTTCGCAGACCACGGCTTTAAACCGCTCGAAGGTCATGTCCAGCCAAATTAGTTTTACTATCTGCAATTACGTCACAAAAGTTTTCATTCCCAAAATAAATTTAATAATGGACACAATTTAATTTTTAGGTTTACGAATTTTACCATTCCAATTTTTTGAAGTCTGATGGCCATTTCAAATGCAGGGAATACGCCTGCCGAAAGTCCGGCGATGATAAATGGTCCTTTTACATTGGCATTGTCAATAGCCTAAATAAAAACGCAATTGAAATAATCTCAAATTCTATCTTCTAATCTGTAATTTAAAGAGAAATACCTCAAGAAAAACTTCTGCAATTTGAGGGAAGGTTAGCGTCTTCGCTGACAAGCTGGAGAACTGTAGAGAGTAGCATGGGGCCTTCGTGA
>VYYI01003125.1:0-12963 GCA_021029175.1 Bilobella aurantiaca
AAATATGGAGTTGCTTCTGAATAATTTCACAAACTAGGTCACGCAATTCAGTAATTTCATTTCGAGTAAAAAGTAAATATACACCAATAATTGGTAGTGTAAATAGACGGGTGTAAGTAAACATTTGATTTATAAATTTTAACGAAAGTTCATAGCCATCAGTTTCTGAATATAGTGGAAGAGAGGTTTGGTGGTCTAATAAAAAAAAACAAATAGGATTCCTTGATACAAAATTATAAATCAGAAAGATTTTACTTATCATCTATTTTATTATTATTATATTATTTTATAATTGAAATAAGTCAATCAAATTTGTTGGTTAAAAATAGACATAGTAGCTGGGTTTTTGAACCAGAGTTGAAATGTAAGGTATTCATGCAGTACTAATCAATCAATCGTTTTTTTCGGGATTAGGCGTAACCCATGACAAGCTTACACTACAAATAATTTTTTTGACAGCCTACCACGGCTAATAAAGAAATGCAAGGAAAAACGACAATTATAACGGCAAATATAAGTTAGAAAAAAAATGGAATGACAAATACAATTTTTTACAATTTGACTCATTAATACCTCAAATATTACCTTAACCATGGCTCTAAAACGTGCCGCACATTACATAGTAAAGGTAAAAAAGCGTTATTTGACAAATCGTCAGCATGGATAGTCAACATGAGAGGAGATGGTAGGGATGTGGTAGGGATAATGAATCATTAGCATAAATGTTGTCATCAAGAGGTACGGTAGACTATACGTGGCATTCTGCAGTTTTACGAGCCTAAAGCACAATTTGCCGAGGACATCCTGACTTGAGGTGTGGCCGTAGCTTTCGCCTGATATCCACAGGTGAATCTATGCAAATAAGGGCAGTCTACTCAATTCTGAAAAAGACTGTTCGAAAACCATTTGGGTAATTTCCATATCCTCTGTCTGAGTATGCCAAATCACGGAGATACGGGCATACACGTGGTCAGATACAAAACAATTCCTTTAAAGGAATAACCAACAGCAATGACATTTTTGCGGCTGATTGGGGGATTTGAACACCCGCTCTGACGCTGGCTAATGGAGAGAGACAGACACCCTTAACACAATACAGAATACTATATGCAATATGGTAAATTTACCGAAACAAACCTTAAAAGTTAACATAAACCTACGTAAATATTTTTGAGCCAACAAGAAGTTTGACATGAGTGAGCAAATTTGACGCATACAATCCAAGTTCCATAGTAAAGCGGCAACGAGTAGTAGTAGCGTTGAGTCAACGCCAAATACGAGAAGTTGGATAATGGACCTTGGGGTAAGAAAAATCCAAGTAGTATAAAATACAACAGTAATTATGTTTAGACCGATTGCGCCAGCAATAGTCGCCTTAAACTGCACCATGTTTTTTGAAAGTTCGACAACATAAAATCCGTCCTTTTCGATGAACTTAAAACTGTAGATTCCCCATTTGTAGCCCGCGTCGACTGTTTTTAGCAACAATTTCCACGTTTGTCGGGANTTCCCCATTTGTAGCCCGCGTCGACTGTTTTTAGCAACAATTTCCACGTTTGTCGGGATAACATTTCGGCTACGCTTTAGAACTCTGAGTTGTTTTTAAACGTAGGTGACGAAAATCGATAATGTTCTAATTCTAGATAACTTAAATTTAGCGTTTTGTTAATTGGAGTTGCTCAAAGAATATTACGAGTGGAAAATTACTCGTATTCTGCAACCAAGTAATGACGCTACAGTTAGATTTTGACAACAAAAAAGGAGTGGCGGAGAATGCTGGACGTGTGTCACTAACAAATCCCTTCCAAATGTATTTAGTTATGATTATTTATAATTTTGAATTCTTGTAAAATCGTTTTTCAAATTGGACTAAAAGGCCCTTAAACATTTTGTAAAATTAAACATAATGGAATATTGTATGAATCTTGCAACAAGACTTGTATAATTTAAATACCAAAAGACTCTGCATCCTATTGGGATGATATTACGATTATGAATTCATCTAGTTTAAAGACTAAACCCGTAACTTAATCGCTATGTAATAAAATTTGGTTAGTTTTTTTATGAAGAATAACATGCAATTATTTGAGTTTTCCGTGCTTTACTAACTTATTTACTTTTTATTAAGAAATATGGATAAATTGGGTTACATGAATTTGGCCAAATCAGGATGCGCACACATTTCAAAACGCAAACTTAATGTAGCGGAATATGAACCGATACATAAAACAATGAAATGGCGATGAGCCTCAATACGGAATTGTTTTAGGATAATTTTAATACTAGCGAAAGCCTTCGAGTGCACCTATATAGTAAATAATGGTAGAGTGTAAATAATATTGTCACAGGCACCTCCTGCGCCACCGTGAACTCTCGGTGGGGTCGACTGTGCTGTGAGTGGTGCGCTCAACTTGCCTGGCAACGAGCGGTGGACAACGACAACGAGGACTGATAGATGAAAATATCTTTATTTGCAAGACTCTATGATTAGGGGTACCCGGTTGATCGGGGTCACGGCGCGGCGGGTCAAGGGGGGAGAACGCTGACATGGCTATAGGCCAGAGCTCTGCACAAAACGAGGGACGAGTGACAAATGACCAACAACTAACTGAGTGCCACTGCTACTTATAGCAGTTTTCTCAAGGACAAGGTCGTACAGACCAACGAACTGACGAGCGACAAATCTGATAAGTGCTAACCTAGTCAGACACATGTCTGCAAGTAATGTGACTAATGCTACTTAATCTACTGATGTCGAGTCTACGGTGTCGACGAGATCGTTGGCACCGTGGTCGAGACAATGTGGAGAGGGGTCAAAGTCAGCCCTCTTGCAAAGCCTTGAATACGGAAGACGGAAGTCCAAGTGATGAAAAGTCTGAGACATGACTTTTCTTACTTTGCTGTGTCAATTTAATCAATTTATCAATCGTTTATTTGACATTTGGCGAAAAGCCAATATAACTATAAATTGCAAATAACATATTTGTGTATGATTTTTAAAATTTAAAGCATCAATCTTAAAAGTTAGAGAGTTTGTTGCTGGTTATTAAGTTTGGGAATTAATTTTGTGAATAATTTGACAGGGGTGTGGGCAGTTTGCGTGACGCCCTAGAGTCATTCAAGGGTTAAGGCACACTTAAGGTGTAATTGAGAGTATAAAGTAGCCAAATGAATTTTCTCGTTCATAAGATTTCATGTTAGGAGCAGCCTTCATCTGATTGTTTCATCAGTCTCTTTAGCGATTTTGCGAGTTTATCAAGAGTCGCTTACATTGCATTCAATTTATGACACCAAAGACAGCTTGAACTATTTTTAATTCCTTTGCGATGGAGTAAATGTCTATTCAAATCTCAATGTCGGGAGAAGGTATCCTTGTAACACATACAAAAGATATCGCTGAGTTTCTAGTGCCGGTTTAAATATATCGTTGTTTGTTTACTTTTTTTCAAATATGTTGATGACGTTGTAGATCATTGAATCGAGAATCTTGCAGATCGATTGGTAACGGAAAAGTGTGTCAAGTCGAGACAAAAATTAGTAGTTTTGGAGTGTGAAAGAAATGAAATGCCGAGGACTCCATTGTTGAAGAGAAAAAAAGTAAATTAATTAACAAATAGATCGGACCCTCTTTTATTGCGGTGAGACGATGAGTTTGAGTGAAAATCTGTTTTTTGCAAGTTTTATTTAGCTTTGACACTTGCCTGTGTTGGCTGATTGCATCGGTTGTCATAGTGATAAAATCTAAGGAATTATATTTTTGATATTGCTTATTAAGGCAAACAGGTGTGTTGAGCTATGGCTGCAGTTTTCCAACCGGTCTTCCACTTTATTACGAAATTCAATAAGGCTCCAATGATTGTTTTATAGTAATTACATGAGGTTTAGATGTTTGGAAAAATCAAGTTTATCCCTTTATCAGTATGGCTATAGCATCCTGAGACTCATCTTGCATAAATTTGCCTAAAAGAAATGTTCCTGTAATTATATCGTAGGAATTTTGTCATTGCAACTGTGAGAAAAGGGTTACGGTACTACATTTTTTTTAACTTTGAAAGGATCTGAAGAATTGTTTTTGAAACTGTTTGAGTTTGCTTAATAATTGCACAGTCTGGGTTTGGCCCTTATTGGTTTCCGACGTAACTACGATTAATTGAGCAGTTAATCGACGATCAGCTCGCGCGCTACAAACGCGGGCTTTCGGTGGAAAATTAATAGTTTAAAATTTAAAAAGAAAAGCAGTATTATGCTTTTGAGAGTTCAAAAACATTGTCAAGATATCATCGTCGTTAAATTTCTGGCAAATATAACCAGCGCAATATTTTTTTTGATTCGGAAATGTCTTACCCCAAATTACAGTACAGTTAGTAGCCGCTTCATGAACTCATTTAAGTGTTGGAACCTTGCGGTCTTTTAATTATTTTGACCATGTGTGTTTAAAAAGAAATTGTATTGACGATGCACGCCTAAATTTAAGGTTGTTTTTTTTGTAAAATTCTGAGTATAACTTTAAATCACCCACCCTAGCCTTAGGGCTGTTCAAATTGTAGAGTTATGTAAGTTTTTCTGGTTAAATTTACGCATAAAAGTTGTACAGTGGGTCGCTACCAATCAGAAGTTTGGTTAAAAAATAGTTACTTCACCTAGGGTAAATTAAGTTTGTGTATTCTTTTGTTCACTGTAATTTAGTTATTGAATTGGTTAGACCACTAAGGCATAGTTAATATAGAGTAATCCACTAAGGCATCAGAAGTGCTTTATAGAAAAGTGCTTAATAGAAAAGTTCTTAATAGAAAGGTGCTTTATAGTAAGATGCTTTATAAGAAAATGCTTTATAGAAAGGTGCTTAATAGATATATGCTTCATAAGAAAGCTGCTTAATAGGAAAGCTACTTGTTAGGAAAATACTTGTTAGAAATAAGATAATATGCGTACCTTGTTGGACTGGTTTTCAGTCAGTCGTGAAATAAGCCTTGAAGTGACATCTCCCTATTGTTCAAGCTTTAGTGCTACTGTTTCCTGATTTAAGTTCAATAGTGTTTCGTTAAAATAAAGTTTCACGATTCATTCATTGTTGTTGGACTTTACTTGGGATACCGTTGACGGAGTTCTACAGCTTTGCCTTACAACCAAAGGGTAGTTCATTCGTAGTCTTCATACATCGACTGGACGTTTCTACACTTGCTCTACCAACTACCAGTCTTTCGAAATTACAGAAATTATATTTGCCCATTTAGAATGATATTACATGGTGTAAGTAAAGGGAACCACAATATGACATCATTAGGCAATTGTTTATAAGGTAACCGCTACATGTACTCCTTTAAATCTTGGCGCCTTCTGATGACGCCAACAATGATCTTGATAAATAGTTTGAATTGATTATTTGTTAATATTATACCCATTTGTGGTTTTTAACCTTAAGTTTGCCTTGATTACTATTGTAAGTAAAGTTAACTACCAGATGACCTCATTAGGTATTACCGTGATTCATGTTTGATATAAAATAATTTATACGTTCATGTTTACTCACTTGTGGTGAGGTGACCTTGATTATCTAATGTGTGATAAAGTTAATTAGAACAAAAAAAAAGAAGGATAGCAAGGAATATGTTCCTAGCTTGCCCGTTTCTGGTGTGTTGACTTTTATAAAACGTGTAATTATTGTTACCCACAAGTTGACTGTGGGTTGCATTCATAAGTTGACATTGAAAAATGGCCTCGCAAAAGGGGCGGAGCTAGTATGGGAGCAAGGCGGGTTTGTCAAATGTATTTTAACTCCTTCACATATCTACAATGACCTTCCAAGATCAATTCCTACTTTTCTATGAAACAAAAATTTATGATGGTCCTGATGACCCTAGGGGCCCCTTTCACTGGAAAATGTTCCCTTTACATTCGAAAACCCAAAAAATTAATTTGTTTTGCATTTTATTGATTGTAATAATTTGTTGGTGTCAAGCTTAATCTGTCAAATGTTCCTACTTTCGCTGACCCTTTACTACCGTTTATAAGTGATAGTAATAATTTTTGTTTAATTCTTAATATAATTTAAACAAAAAAAAATATGTTTTTTCTCGGTGGATATAAATGTGCTTTACAAAATGCGTCAAAAGTACTACAAAATAAATAAATTAAATAATATCTTAAAATATCTCGTCAATACTGCTTGCTAACACTCAAAATTATCCTACATTCAAAAGTTTTTGAGCTCCCTCTTACATTTATATTTTTATTGACCCTACTTAGAACTAATTAACATGAATGCTATACCTTCGGTAATATTTGCAAGCATTGTCAGGTTTGCCCTACCTTCCATATAGTAAAAAATGCCAACTTTACAATTCAATTCAGGCAATGACTTTAACTTTCTAGCGATCCATTTATTGGAAATAGTGATGTCACTTTTTGCCGCATTCCACTTGCTTAGCAGAGCCGATGAAACGCTGTACACTTTGGACATGAATATAGCTCCTGGAAAAACCATAAATAACATAAGATAAACAAGGCACGGAAGAGAAACGTAGCCGATGACATCTAGAGATGATCGAAGAGCCACAATTGCAAATACGGAAATACAAAACGTAAAAAGATTGAGTGCTTTGGCTATTGGAATAAACAAGGTGCCATATGAAATATTTAAAAGCTGGTTTATAAGCTGAACGCAACGGTAGTGAATGCTGAGACTTTCAAATTTGGTGGCGAAATTCCCCAATTCTGAACTAAAATGATATAATAAAGCAATACAATATATTACAGTTTTGAGTTTACACATCATTACGACATAACAAATTACCTAAACCTAACACGATTCTATCTACTAATTGAATTATTTTCCCGGGATCCATGGGCTGTGCCCCAAGGGAACCCTTTAAGCAACTTATAATAATAATAATAATTCGCATAGGTGACCCTATGCAAACGAGGGCAGTCTTTCTCAATTTTGACGTAGACTGTTGGGATACCTATCGGGGAATTTCCATATCTTCAGTCTGAGTATGCCTAATCACATCCCTAACCTCTCATTTCATGTTGACCATCCGCTTTGAGGAAATATCAAATAACGCTCATTTATCATTTTTTACCTAATCACGAAGATACAGGCATACGCAGGGTCAGAGGCAAAGTAATTCCTTTAGGAAAACCAACAGCCAAGACTAAATGGGGGATTTGAACCCATACATCACTAGATCAACACCGCCGACTAAAATTTTTAGAGTGGAAATCTTTGAGATTATTTGGAATTTTGATACTTACATACTAGAACATACTATGGTTTACAGTCAGATGATTTGCGTTTGCGCGTAATTCTATTTTATTTATAACTAAAAGCTTAAGTACCTGTAGCAAAATGATCGTAGCCAGAAAAGTATTATTTGCATCGACATTGGATATATGATGCATTCTACCAAGCAAAGGATACTAGCAACAATTAGCGACATTGCAACCGCCGCATAGTAGATACAGCATATTTTTGGTTCATGCCAGAAAGTATTCCAAGTTAACAAAATTATTAAGCAGCAAGCAGCAGGTCCTTGCACTGCCACGCCCACAAACATAATATAATAAATAACATTCTCCATATGTCGAGGTATTCTGCATGCTGTAAAATTGGATAATTAATACTTGGTATATGCCACATTAGAATTTGAAAGAAAATTACCTAATTGTGTATTTCTATTGAACAAGTTGCGGCCCAAGGCCACAAATTCAGACGAATATTGCTGCATATTGATGATGATTGTAGTTGCACCGATGCAGAGCAAACATGTGAGTCCGTTGAACAGAGCAAACTGCGTGTTTACAAAATAGAATCTGTAAGATCTTACTCCAAAGAAAATAATATTTCCCAACAGTACAGCCAGTGAAAAAAACGTAATGCAATCATGAGTGCAATACGATGTGTACTTGAGCACATTTTTTGTAAGCTTGAATGGTGTACAACACAACTTTCCCGCAATAGTCAGGGTAAAGCTCAATAATATATACTGCGTCCTGTTGAGCATTTTAAGAGAAATTTTGAGTAAGTCAACTGAATATCAAAATATAAATTCCATATACGATTATGTTTTGTTATATTAGCCTTGTTTTGCAAACTCTCTGAACATATGTTATTCCTGACTTGATTTTCAGACACATTAAAGATATTTTGACGGGAACCTTGCTATAAAACTGAATGATTCCAATAATTGAATATTTTGAAAGGTTGAATTTACCAATATTCCGTCAATTTATTCTGATAACTGCAGAAGAAATTTTATTTTAAAAATGTTAATTTTATACCTTCCCTGTAAAAGTATAACTTATGCATAAATTAGAAATGCTTTTAGAATTTAACATAAACTATTCTCAAATTGAGTTCAAAACGAAAATCAGATAACCTTTATGTCTAAAAAAAACCTATAACGGACATTGTTTCTGTAATCATCTCACATCAAGATTATCGTATTTGCAAATGAATGGTGGAAGAATATTTGGCATACATGAATTAAACTGGCTTAGAAGAATAATTATTCAAACTATTAAGAAGCAAAGCGAAAGCTACTATGTTTTTGTCGAGACTGTCCGTCCCTCCATCTGATTATCACGATTATCTCAGGAACTACGCAACATATCTCAAAGCGGTTTTTAATATAAGTTCCCAGATATCCGCCCCAGTTCAAGTTAATTTTAGGTTGATCGGAATTGACACTTTTCAGGAGCAAAAGTCAAGATTAACAAAAAGTTAGAATATAAAATCAAATCATGGTGTGTATTGTTTGTTGAATCGCATGGAATACCGTTTATAAGTTTAACATTCCAACACTTTTGCTTCTTCCTGTTAAATAATCTTATGTCTCTCTTGGGAACAACTTTACTTATATACATACTATACTTTTGTACATTGTCAGTTATTAGTAGCGGAAGCGAAGCTGAAAGCTACTTTTCGTTAAGTCTGTCCGTCCGTCCGTCCGAGTCACCCCTGTATCTCAGGAACCACTGAACATATCTCAAATCTGTTTGCAGTGATGTGTTCCTAAGGTTCCGGCGCAGTTCAAGTTTGTTTTTGCTGAAGTGAAGTGACTTCTGAAGGAAGGGATATCATTCTATGAGATCATGAAATTGACCCATTTAAGGTCGAATTCTAGTTTTGCAGGAAACAAAAAGTTATGATAGTCCCGATAATCGTAGAGCCCCCCATCACTCGGAAATAACCTTTCAAGGACCATTACTCTAGTTTTGCATGAAACAAAAAGTTATGATGGTCCCGATAATCGTCTCGGAAATGATTCCGGAAATGACCCCTTGACCACAAATCAAAATTTGATTTTGAAAATCTAGTAATTTAATGATGATCCTGATGACCTAAGAAGCCTTAAGTATGTGGAAATAGCCTATTGACTTTCGAAAAGCAAAACTTCTATTTTCTAGTCTAATCTTAATATTTTTCCAGTTTTAAGTTTCCTACTTTCGCTACTAGTTGACCGTTTTACCATGGTTTATCTTTTACTATGAACGGTGAGAGGAGCCTAATGTAAAATTTAATTGGTTCCAATGTTGTACAACACGTTGTAGCAACATTGAACATTGACTTCTGTGATGTCAACGATTTGATTACTTGGAGATATCGCTGGTTTTACATTTAGAAATAAATTTAATGTTTCTAATTCTAAAAATAAAAAATTTAATGAAACACAAAGAAGCAAGTCAAGAACAGTATTCTAATTTATTGTTCTGTGTATTAATAGGACGGGCTACTTTTTCTAGTTTTTAACTGGTTTCAAACAAATTAATACACAAATCTAGTATAAGCGAAGCAGCGTTTAATGTCAGACAGCTCTTCTATGTATTCAAAACCATATCGCAAAATGTTACGTTCAAGGCTGAGGAGGAAGCGTTTTTCTACCTCTTTGCCTTTTGTCCACGCGCCAATTTTTTGAAGTAAATTATGCTATTTTTGACAGCTGACAACAGAACGTAAATGAATTCAAACCTAAACGGCCTGTACAAGGACTACTAATTATAGATTGCTTTGAAATCAATCTTATCACTTGGAACTTAATTGAATCGAATGCAATAAATAATTGATGACATAATAATAGTCAGGTAATTGTTATGTCTGAAGCAACAGGGTCGGCAGAGTCATAATTATATGATAATGCGTTACCTTGGTAGAGTTAATTACGAGGTAGCTCATTTTCAAGTTTTAATTATATGGTTCCTACGCCTATCAACATAGTTAAGTTATGACAAAATTGCGTAATTATTGAAAAATTAAAATAAATTGAATTGAAATAAATGAAACAGAGATGAAATAATAAAGCTCTTACAGTTCGCGAAAATGCTCTCTAACTATGCACTTATGGTATACCAACGTATTCTTACCGTAATTAGTAAGTTCTGGTTTTTGGAAATTAAATTAAATTCAAACACACAAAACCTCGAATCTCGTGTCGGTTGGCAGTGGATTAGAAATATATGCAACACCCTTATGCTGATTTTGCAGTGCGCTCTTTTGGGACTATTCGTCACTAGAATGTTTTCGGATATCAATATTACGAGTAAGATTATTCTTATTTTTGCAAATCTTGCATCACTAGGTGAAATTGCTCTGCGCCTAACACTGCTATTGTTCCACGAGGAAATGGTGCAGATCGGAAACAACATTTTCAAGCTTAGCTGTTCAATAAGGAGACGTGATTCCCATTCAATCGTTTAATTAATTTATCATTGATTTATTGTAAATTTATTATGCTTTTTGATAATAGTCATCAATTGGTCTCCTACACAAGGAAACGAATCGAAGGACAAACTTGGATACGTGTATTTTGCCATAGTGTTTTCTGCAGGGCTTTGTATCATTGGCACTACGTGCCAAAACTACGTTTTGTGTGTTGGCTTTTTTCCATCACCGATGTGGATTGGCCTTTATACAGCTGTAATGATACTACATTTGGTGCAATTTTGGGCTGATATTACAACTATTCTCGCCCTCTTTGTTCCGTCCATTCTAATATCTCCATTTTGGCTCAAAAAGTGTTGGTGAGTTATTGATTCTTAAAGTGAAAGCTTAATATTTAAAAGTAAATTTTTATACTTAAAACTTAATTTATTTGTATCTTGAAATGACTTGATTGTAGCCTTTTGTGACTTGAACTAAACGCCACACACAATAAAATGTATCTGACACTTAAAGATCGGGGTTCACAAACTATAGCAACATCAGCACACACACACACAAAACAGAATAATACATCGTAATCAAACAGAGACTAATAATAGAAGTTATTTGAATACAGTTTAAAAACTCTTAAGATAAAACCATTCAAGCTTATTTATGCAATTCGGCGCTACTGTTAAATAAGTTATTACTAGGTTGATCTTACGTTAAAGTGAACCGCTGTGATTTATTTTCAAATTGTTTCAATTTTTTAAATTTTGAAAACATTTGGATTTAAGGCGTGAAAAAATGCTATTTTAAGGTAGAATAGTGTTTGCATTATCAAAAATGTTTGATGATCTCTTATGGAACAATTTGTTTTCCAGTTATAATTAAATCTGGATACTTTAAAAATATTAAAAATTAATATCACCCGCTAAATTAATCATAAGCAAACTGAATATTTAACCAAATACGTAGCAATAGAGAACTATTTGCCTGTATACGCTCGCAAAAATCAATAATTAATTAAACGACTATAATTTAATTTAAGAATTATTACAAGTTTACACACTTAAAAAATATATATGATTGCCTTTTGCAGTGTTGAATGGCCAACTACTTGTACTCAATCTGCAGAACAGTGCATAAGCGTCTATCGAGCTATTCAACTTATGACGAATTTGCATAATAAGGCTTTTGGGTCTATTATGCTCCCAGGAATTAAGTTTCTGATGACGATGCAATTGTTTGTAGCAACTTTTGTTATTGTCCGGTTGCGAGATGCCGTTGAGTTGCCATTGTTCATTTTATTCGTCCTCTATTTTTTGGTGTTGGCCTTCTTAATTGTGCCTGCTTCACTAGTCATGTCGCAGGTCTATAACGTGTCTAAAGAACTAACGCAAACTTCTTTTGCAAAATCCTGTACAAGAAATTCGCCGCTTCGCAAAATTCTACAATCTGTTCCAGTGTTGAAAAGTACTGTCGGGGAATTTTATTATATGGAAGCGGTAAGGACTACTTTAATTGTTGTAATGTATTTTCAAACATGCTAAACCAAGGTGTCAGCTTAGAATACAAGTTAGAAAAGCGGTTAGATGATAGATATAGGCAATAGAATCAGTTTTTCTTACTAGCCTAAGTCGTACTTAAGCTAGCTTAAGCTTAAATTGCAATTGTGTTAAGGTACGCCCACAATACAAATTTAACAACTTGCTTCTATATTTTTAGGAAGCAAAGCTGACATATCTGGACAACGTCGCTCATGGCCTTGCTTTCACCCTTCTTTCTTCCCAAAAATAACTCGAAAATTTTCATGGGGTGTTAAGCATCGAGGGTACCAATATTCGATAAAGACAACACTTCACGAAACCACAATTAACTGTATTAGCAACGGGATAAGAATTTTGCGCGTTTTTAAACATGAAGTAAGTTTTGAAAAAAATTGTCTCTAAAGCTCCTTGGAGGTCAATTGCAGGTATCTGCAATGATATTAGTCAATCAACCAATCGTAAATTTGACATTCGGCGTAAGCCATGATCAACGCGACTTACAGGTTATACAAGTGTATTCTCAGATTTTGGAATGATAATGGTGAAATTCACTACAATACCGCAGCTCGGTTTTCAGTAAGTTAGGTTGTTAATTTAACTCAAATAAAAGTAGAACTGAAAGTGTTAATTCTATAAAATTAGTTATGAAAGGATTAGGGTAACAACCTGGAAACCAGCAATTTTACAGTTGTGACAACTTCCAAAGGGGGTCCGTTAACACAGCATACAGCATACGCCAAGACAGCATACATCATACGCAAACTGCCAACACAG
>VYYI01003126.1:0-12961 GCA_021029175.1 Bilobella aurantiaca
GCCATGACCAGGATAAGGGCCGCGGTGAGGACCACCGTGGCCACGGTGATGGCCGAGATCATGGCAATGCCCCTGCAAGTACACAAAAAGGGCCCAGGCATGACAAGGGATCAAGGCATCACTTTTCGTATAAGGGACGAGAGAGAAAGTTGTGGCGAAGAAAGTTGAGGAAGAGAAAGTAGACGGGATGAGATGTCAACAAGACAAAAGGGGCGGGTGGCGAGTCATGTCACAGAAAGGAGGTCATGGGCCCTTCAATGTCAACCAAGGGCTCAATAATTCAAATAAGGCCCTTAACTGTACAAACAGCGGGAGAAAGTCAGGGAGAAAGCTAAAGTGACAACTTGGTCAACAGCAATCTCGTCAAATTACAATTAAAAATTTGAAATTTCCACAAAAGTCAACGTTTCAATGTTTCGTTTCAATGCTGATGTTTTTTTTTGCTTTCATTTGTTTATGCTGTTTTTAACAATAAAGTTTTTTTTTAAAAAGATTTTCTAAAAAACTGATTTTTTAAAATTTCAACCGTTCTATCAAAACGTCTAACTGCATAATTCATAATTTTATCAACTCACATACATTTTTCTTTTAAAACGGAAGACAATATGTGCAGTTTTAAAATTACGAAAAAATCTTACGAAATCATTTTAAAATTAAGTTTTTTTTTAAAAAAGAGAAAGCAGATTTAACTTTCACTTTTTCAACTTTCACTTACGGAGGAATGATGACCACGAGGCTAGCAGCCGTGAAGAGCCACATGACAAAGACGCAGAGGACGTTGGACTTGAAAGTGTCTTCTTTGAGTTGGCAGAACTAGAAAGTTTAATTAATTGTAATTAATTGTAATTAGAGGCAATTATTTGTAATTGTAATTGTGGTAATGGAGGAATAGTGATGAATGGCGTCGGAGAAAGTGACCCTATCACTCCTAATTTTCTCTCTAGAAATTCTGATGAGCCCAAAAAGAGGAAAAAAGCGTGTCAAGGGTAAAAAGAGAAAGTTTGGAAGACTTTCTCCTTAGGAATCACAATAAGAAATGTCCTGTCCTCTGCCTCAATTATTCCAGCAAAAAGAAAAGACAAAAGAAAATACTTCTCCAGCATCCTCCAGCATTTTTTTTGCTTTCACCAAAATACGTTCACTAAAACAAAACCTAAAATACATTTATTCCAAAAGCTACATCAGACTTTATCTGATATGTTGGCAAAACAGATTTACGAAGCTCCAGCTTCAGCTTCAGTGAAAATTTTCTAAACTCCTATTTTTAAAACTCTAGGACTCCAAACTCTATTTTTCAAAACTCTAATTTTAAACACTCTTTCAACAATACAAACTCTAATTTGAACTTTAAACGCTACCTCGAAACTTCTAACTAAGCTCAAAACTTTAATTTTCAGAATGACAAACTTTGAAATTATATTTTCAAAACTCTAATTTTAAACGCACTCTTTCAACAACAAAAAAAAACTCTGATTGAACTTTAAACGCTACTTCAATAATTCAAACTAAGCTCAAAACTTACGTTATTTAAATTATATTTTCAAAACACTAATTTTCAAAAAGTTTCTATTCAGCTCGCATACTCTAATTTTCAGAACTCTAACCTTTTGTAAACTCTAATCAAACACCAAACTCTAATTCAGCTCAAACTCTAATTTTTCCAACTCCAGCAGCGTTGAGTTTTTTTGAAAAATCTAAACAAAATAAAAACATTTGATATTCTTATAGCTCATTCTGTGAAAACATTAAATCTAAAAACTCAAATTGAACTTAAAGTGTGATTTTAAAACTCATTTTGAGTTCAAGGACCAGATTTCTGCTAAAAACAAGTTTTTTGGATGGTTTTTTAATTGAAATTTTTGGAATTTTTTTTTTGAAAATCGTACGTCTGTCTCCATTTCAGCGTCTTTGAATGTGAGTTTGAGAGGATTGATGAACTGGTCCCTCATCCTGCGATTTGAGTCAATTTCAATGCAATGATCCATCAAGTAGTCGGATCCATCCAATTCGCTGGAATTCCAGATCAGCGATCGCGAGGACGTCGTGTTCGTGCCGTCGTAGTCAGAACAGAGCGTTTCACCGCAGGCAGCGCTTCGCTCCACATCGCCCTGGGAACGTTTTTTAAAATTCAAATTTTTTTTAAAAAGGCGCGCTCAGCGGAATTATCCGCACTGCTACATCCTGTAATACTCTTCCAAGGGGCCCTTTGAGCCCTTTTTGTGAATAAAGGGCTCCCTTCACAAATAAAACGTTTTTCGATATGCATTTCCGGATCAATGGATTTCGTGGAAGGCTCAAGATGAGTTTTATGGTCAATGGCCCATTCACTTTCATTTCAAAAGGCTCGGGGAGCCGCCGCGCAGAATTCTAATGAAAAGTTGACCATAAACTACACCGAAATGGGAACCCAACACTTTCCAAAAAAATTTTTTTGCAAAATACGCAAATTTTCTGCCGTTTTTATGAATATTTTTCGAATTCCCATATTTTTCAGAACATTTTTTACGTTTTGGTCTAAATTTCGTTAAAAAAGTGATCTAAACTTGATAAATGGTCGTTTTTTCATTTCCTAGAAAGCTTCTAGACCTATTGATTTTGATGTTTTGAAATTTTATGATTCTTGCTCAAATAATATTTAAAAATTTCGAAAAAAATCTATAATTTATAATTTTTTATGTATAGTTAGAATGCCGTACGAAACAAAATGTGTCTTTGTCAATGTCAAAAAGAACAATCAAAGGTTTTTTTGAAGAGGTCCGTGAAAGTTGTGCGCGTTGGTTTAAAGTTTTTCAAAAAAAAAATTGCGCGAAAATGTTTGGCGCCATTTTTTAAAATTTGAATTTGGAAAAATACTTTTCTTTTCACAGCAGGGTGCGCCGCGATTCATTACGCTGGATTGGGTTTCCTCGGCTTGGAAACTTGTAAAAACAAAATTTAGGAATCGAGTCTGAACAAAGAGAAAAGCATTGTGCGCCGCGGGTTTTTGGTTCTTTATGGGCTCAGAAGTGGTGGGTGTGAAAGGCGCCAGGGAAAGGAGCAGCGTCGTAAATTCAGCGTCCGGGGGCTGAAGTGTCGTCGAATGTCGCCTTAGCACATGCGGTGACGAGGGCGACATATTTTGTGCAAATTATGGCGATATATTTTTGGAAATTCGGCGACACATTTTCGAAAATTTGCGATTATGATTCCTCCTTTGTTCAGATCACTTTCCCTTTTGATGGGAGAAAGTTATTTACATTTTCTAAAATTTTGGGAAATATTTGAAATTTGAATAATTTGTTTTTGCCTCGTGGAGCACTTAAGGGACCACGGAGTACTTAACGTTTCCTGCCGGATGACTAATTTTGTCCTTCGAGAGGGATTGGGGAGGGATCATTAACTAAAAGTATCCTCAGATAAAAGGAGGGAATCGATATCGCTTTGGAGCAGATAATATCTGATCCATAATATCTGTTCCCCTGGAGTCTCATCCCTTCTGGATTTATCAGGCTCCTCATAATGATCAAATTCATTTTCACAATGAAAACGGACTTTCTCCCTGCTTTCTCCTACGCTGCATTAAACTTTGTACAGGACGCTTTAATGACCCTGTTGATGACGGTCGTCTCCGCCTTCGCTTACTCCTTCGCGTCATTTGAACATGATTTTTTAAAATGTCCTTTTTTTAAATACCTACCACTAAGTCTCTGGCAGTGGTTTTCAACAACTTGTTCTAAATACAGAGCCTTTCGTAAGTACCGCACAAAAAGAGAAAGTCTACGACACATTTCTCTCAGTTTTCGTCAATTGTGTAGTTTTTTTTCCGGATTACTTCTTATGCTTTAGATGGAAATACAGAGCGATTTTTAATTTCCGCCGACAAAAAGAGAAAGTCATTTCCAAAACGACACACTTTTGTCAAACTTCACCAATTGTGTAGCTTTCACTTAATTTTCGGTTTACTGTCAAGGCTTTAGATGGAATATACAGAGCTATTCTCAAGTCTCGCGCAAAAAGCTAAATGTTTCAGAATAAAGTTTTTTCCATTTTCAGTCGCTTCCTAACGATGTCCACTACTACTGCATGTCAAGTTTAGTCCTTTAATTGGAGTCAATCAACAATTTTTTAAGGAAAGTAACATCCAAATTGGGAAAAATACAGAGCGTTTCTGAAGTACCGAACAAAAAAGGAGAAAGTCCCTGTAGAATAGAATCGTGACTTAAATCTAAAAATCTTCTACTAAAGGATACATGAAAGCTTTACTTGCCCTAGTGTAACAAATTGGATTTACATTTCCCTAAGAACATGAATTATGTCTACTTTCTCCGACTTTCTCTTTCTTGTACGGTACATAAGAAAGTCTCTGTATTTAACATTCTGCTTGTAACTACGTTTTGAAAAGCTGCAAATGCCTAGTTCACCATACTTTCTCTTTTTCCGGTATCAAAGAATCCTTTATCATAAAAAAGTATTTATGATTATGGTTGATATAGCATTTTGAAAAGAAAAATTTCACTGTTTTCTCTACTTTCTCTTTGGGTACGGTATATAGGAATCGCTCTGTACTTATCATCGGCTTGCAAATTCAAAGAAGGGATCATTTTTTTTTCAAATTTCAATAAATAAATAAAAAATTTGAATAAAAATTTCAAGAAAAATTGCAAATAATTTCAAGTAAAATTTCCAAAAAAAAAACAAATTTCAATAATTTTTTTTTAATTTAAAAAAAATTCAAGAAAAATTTCCAAAATTCAAATAATAAATTCAAAAAAAAATTTCAAAAAATTGCAAAAAAAATCAATTTTTTTTTTGGAAATAAGTTTCTAAAAAAAAAATCAAAAAATCTTCAAAAATGAAGACGCTTACCCCACTAGTGACCGCGGGATGCTGCGTGACCCCGTTTTCGTCTGAGTGGGAGGAGGAGTCTCCGCTGCCATGGCGACTGTCCCTATCCCCGAGGCCAAGGGTCCCCTGCGTCGCGTCCTTGGAGAGGCGGTGATTAACACTGCTAAGGGCCGAGGCGAGGAGCCCTGCGTTGAGGATCATGCTCGGCGTTCTAAGGGCCCTCTTTGGATTGGGCGGAAGGAGGCCCCTGTGCTTCTGCTTGGGTCTCAAGGGCTCGTCTCGTTTGATCAAAAAAGTTTCAATCTTGTGGTCCTGTCAAGAGATTCCATTCCATCTGATTAGGTCTAATATCATTCTACAAAATTCCTCCGGAGAAAGCACTTTCTGAGGCATAACTAATCTGGACACCCTACACAAACTTTCTCCGTGTGCCCTTGAAAGTGAGCTTAAGGGTCTAAGGGCCCTTTGGAATAGTTTGATCCCTTGGAAGTGAATCAGAGGAAGAAAAGGGGTCATAAAAGTCAAGGAAATTGATGACTCTCCTTCCGTAACCTTTCCCTCTACTCAAACTAGCTTTCACCAACATCAAACTTTATTCTTACTTTCTCCAACAATAAATGTTTCCGGGAATTCAGGAATGTCAAAGTCAAAATTTACAAAAGAGACTTTCTCTTTTTAGAAAAGCAAAACACATCCGCTAACATTTTTTTAAAATTTAACTTTTTTTTTTCGAAAATTAGAGTTCATCAACCCTGAAGTGCGATTTTTTTTAACTTGCATTTTTATAAGGAGCTAAAAATTACTTTCTGTTTTTTAAACATGCTTTAAAAAATTTTTAATGCTTGAATGCCTTTGTGAGATTATTTTGTTTGCGGGATTAATTATTTTTTGAAAATTCTAGTCTTCTGTGGCATAAATTATCGAAATCCCAAATTACTTCAACATGCAAAATACAGAGCGTTTCTTAAGTGCGTCTTAAAAGAGAAAGTAAATACCGCTGTATTTTTTTTTACTAAAAGTGAGCTAAACTCTAGATAACCAACCAAAGAGTTAATAAACCATTAACTTTAGCTCAACACTTTTTAATCGCACTGTACACGATCAGTTTCGGGTTAAGTTAAGGTGAGGTTAACCTTAACCATAAAAAAATTCATAAAAAGAGCAGTTCTTTTAACATGAATTTTAATTTCTATTTTTTTTTTTGTAAAACACTTGCATGCCGTTGTCGGTTTAATTTATTTACCGCAGGGATGATTTTTTTAAACATCTAGTTATGTGATGTCCAAGAATTGTCATTTCTTTCTAATATGTACCTGAAACTACAGTAATGTGTAAAATACCGAGCATTTCATAAGTAACGTCTTATGAAAAGAAAAAGTCAGAACAAAGAACTGTCGCCGCTGTTTGTTGTAGTAAAAGTGAAACTAAACCCTAAAAATCATCACCGAAAACTTCAGATCAATTACTTTAATTTTAATGAGAAAATAATTTTAGTTTTAAATTTTTAATTTCCTTTAAATTCTCGACCTTAACATAACATAATATGTTGAAAAGGAAAAGCTCGGTACTTTTGAATCTCACGGTACAACTTATACATATAATGGCTGAGTGCCCTGGAGTGACAAATGGAGGATTTTAATTTTAAGCATAAGTTTGGTTTCCCGTACTTTCTCTTTCCGTACATGAGAAACACTCTGTATCATTTTAGCATTTCACCTTCAAAATTCGAGCGTTTGAGTGAAATTTTGCGCAAAGCGGAGAAAATATTTACAATTCAAAATTTGCACAGTGGCACACTTCGTTGTAAAAAACGGCGGAGATTTATTCAAAATTTGCACAGTGGCACACTTCGTTGTAAAAAACGGCGGATATTTATTCAAAATTTGCACAGTGGCACACTTTGTTGTAAAAAACGGCGGTTTAGAAGCAAAATATATATATTTTTTAGCATAATTTGCCTCTGTTTTTCCTCTAGCTCAAGGGCAAAAGCGACGTGAGAAAGTGAGCACGAGGCAATGTTTACATTGGCAATTAACAGAAGAGAAAGCAACTTTCTCCCGCTTTCACCACCGCTTCCGTCAATCCTCGCTCCCCTCTTTGTCACTGGGCCATGTCACGGGCCCATAAATTGGCCCAAAAACTTTGACCATTTTAGGGATTCAGGGCACGCGGAAGGCGTTAGAAATAATTCACAGCACATTCTCCTACCCTCTGAATAGTCCTGGCAATGTAACCACGAAGAGAAAGGAGGAGAAAGCGGTCGGTGAAAGCTAGCAAAATTCTAAAAGCATTCTCAAACTTCAAAATTACTTTTCAAACTCACTGCACTCCCCTTAACTTTACCACGGGCTCAAAATCAGTGCTAAAAAATGTAGGTGGAGAAAGTGTTTGCTCTTCGGATTGTCACAGGGAGAAAGTCAAAAAACTTTCTCTTTGCCAACGATTTCGCTTTCACCGCCGCGGTGGCCGCGGCGTTTAAAACGGAACGACAGATGGTTTCCAACGAAAGTAATTTCCGCTTCTGCAACCACTAGGCTAACGCACACAATTTAATTACGAGGTCAACTTTCTCCCTTTTATCTATACTAACAAACTCGGTTTATTCTAATTTTTTCAAACAAAACACTTCCGGACTTAAAAAAGAGTTAAAATAAGTTTAGGACAAAAACTCACAAATATGTTGTGGACAAAACTCTAAATGAGGACAAAAATCTAAATAAGTTTGGGATTAAAAACTCAAAAACTCAAGATTAAGTTGAGGACAAAAACTCTAAATGAGGACAAATACTCTAAATAAGTTCCGGATTAAAAACTCAAAAACTCAAAATTTTGGGACGAGATTTGCTAGAAAAAGAGAAAGTTTTTTTTTTTTTTACTTTCTTTCTTTTTCTCATCTCGGTGAAAGGACCATCATTCTGTTCCCCTCTAAAATTTTACGAACGCTCTTTTTATTTTTGAAATTTCGAAAAAAAAACGGTCGTAAAAAAGTTTATGATGGGCCATTATGCTCAAAGTATTAGTACTTTCCCCCGGATCCTATTTTCACCTACAGAGAAGCCACCCGTGCGTAGCAGGGAGGATTTTATGGCTGGGAATTCAAAGGTAAATGCAGCAGATGCGGAGCGCTGAATCGCTGGAATCGCTGAAATTAATCTTATCAAAAGCGGTTCAAAAGGGAAGACAAATCTTTTTGACTCAATTCCAAAATGAGGGCTCCATCAGGTCCTGGAGGCTTTTTCGATTCGACACGCTTCCCACAATAACAAAACGCTTTCAAAGCTTCCAAAAAAAACGTTTTTTTTTGAGCTTCCAAATGTACTAGACTATGATAAAATGATAAAAATGATAAATTTTTGGGAGGAGAAAGCACTTACTCGGAGAAAAGTGTCGCGCGTCGCCCCAAAGCCAGGCTCAACTTCGTAAGTGTTTTGGAGATATTTGAGAGTTGCCTCTGAGATGTGAACTCGTCTGCATAAAATATTGTTCAAACATTAGTTTTTTTTTAATCAACTTTTTTAAACAAGGAATTTCGAACAAGTCAAACGCCCACGCATCAGTCCCGAAAAACGGACTTTGATTGGAGTTTTCTGTCTATTTTATTGATTTAGAAAAAAAATGACAAATTCAAGATTAGATTTTTAACTTTTTGTGAAAAATCTTAATTTTGTGAAAACTCTTGACTTTGTGAAAAATATAAATTAACTTTGTGAAAAATCTTGACTTTGTGAAACATTTGGATTGTAAAAAATCTTGACTTTGTAAAAAAAAATCCTTATTGTAAAAAAAAATCTTGATTTTGTGAAGAATCTAGATTCTAAAAAATCTTGAAAAAATTGACATTATAAAAAAAATGATTTTGAAAATCTTGACTCTATGAAAAATATAACATTATAAAAAAAATCTGGTTTTTGTAAAAAGCAACAACATTGACTTTGTAAAAAATCTCGACTTAAAAATTGACTTTGTGAAAAATCTGGATTTTGTAAAAATATCTTGTGCAAAAATTTGCTTTGTAAGCGCCTACCGCCCTTTCACAATGTGAGTGATTAACATTTTCAAATTGAATTTTGAAAATTTGAAAATTTGAATTGAGAAAAGATTAAGTTTCACTTTGGCAAAGTTTAATTAAGTAAATATTCAAGTAATTTCAAGTAATTAGTTAATATTTTGAGTTTGACTGATTTTCAAATTTTGACTTTTTTGAAAATGAGTGTTGACATACCCCGGGACCCCGCCCGACTCCATGTGATTGGCTATGTTGACATCATGTGACCAAATGTCAAACTGCCACTTTCGAAGGCCCAGGACGCCGCAAAGGACCGCTCCGGAGTGAATGCCAATGCGCATGTCCAGGTTGACCTGTCAACGATGTCAAAGGTCACAACTCAAGGCTACTTAATGTTGACATTGAGGAAAAGGGAGCGATGTCACGTCGTGACAGGGCGTGTCAGGGCTCATCAACTTCCGCCTTTCTGTTTTCTCTCTTTTTTCATTACTTTCACCTCTGCCGCTAAATTCCAGGAAGTTCACCTGTCGCTTTTTCGCTCTCGCTCGCGTGTCAAGCTCATCGCTCATCGCTTCACGATTAATTTTTTTTTGCAGCGCTTTCAGCGATTTAGACGAAGCTAGGGAGTGAAGCCTATTTATTTACTTACGCGCTTGTCTTGTCGAACGAATCGAATGGCTCGGATCATGTGAAGTGCTAAATCAACACAACACATTGCATGATCAGGCCGCGTCTCCGGCAGGCCACTCACCTGTACAAGAAAAAAAATTATTAGATGATAAAAAATTGAGAAAAATGAGAAAAAAAGGGAAAATAAGAGAAAATGAATAAAAATGTGAGAAAAGGAGTGAAAATGAGAGAAAATTATTTAGAAAGGTGAAATAACGAGTGAAAATGTTGTAAAACGAGAGAAAATGAGTAGAAATGTGAGGAAATGAGCCAAATGAGTGAAAATGAGAAAAAAAAGTGAGAAAACGAGAAAAAACAGGTGAAAATTGACTGGCTTTAATTTGAATCAATTTGGAAAGTTTTTTTTTGTGACTCACGCAGTAGTAGCAGTCTCCTAAAAGCTTGATTCTGAGGCATCCCGTTTCCTGTATCACGAAATTTAGAAAAACAGAAATATAGAACACGGATTTTTTAAAAAGGAAAGTTTTCTAAAAAAAATTTTTCTTGTTCTAGTACCGTTCCATTTAGTTTTTTTTAAAAACATCGCTTTTGTTCTTTTGTCAGTTTTTAGCTGATTGCTTTATTTCTTACCGTTGCTAATTTATCAAAGCGGCCAAATAAATCATTGAGAATTCGGACCAATTCTTGAGGAGAGCAGGAGCTGGCGAGTTCTAAAAATAGGACAATTTTTTAGAACAAACGTTTTTTAGAAAAGCTTAATTCAAAAAACAAAAGTGGCTTTCACATTCTTAATTTTTGAACAGGATATTTTCTAAAAATAAATTTTGACAGCTGCTCCTCCGCTTAACCCCTCTCAAGAGCTCTTGAGGTTTTCCATGACTGCTCAAGAGCAACGATCTCAGTCTTTTTTTTAATTCTTGTTCAAATACGTTCAAATAGAAGAAATAAAAATCGGCAAAAGCTCCATTACGGATGGTAATTGTGCAAATTATTTTCAACTCTGCGCCATTTAAGCCGCGAGGAAATGTAAGCAGGAAGAAGATAAATATGAAGATTTCTAAAAAAAAAAAAAGATCTAAATAATTATTTCTAAATCTAAAAAAAAATTCTAAATCTACAAAAATGGGAAAACGGGATACGAAAACCATTCTTCAATTTGAAAGAGCTTTTTGAGAACGCTTTTCAAAATCTCCTTTTGAAAACGGATCTTTTCTAAATTTCTTTAAAAGACTTTCCGTGTGAACCGGAAAAAATCGATTTCATTTGAGAAGGTAGCGGAGCGATTCAGCGATTCTTGGGGAATTTGCTACTTCTATCCCCACCTAATAATCCCGATTTTTGGGAATGAGAAAGCAGAGCGCTGGAAAAATGAGGATTTGGGGAAATGAGTATTGGGAGGCGTTGAGGTGAAAGCGGGAGAAAGTGAGTGAAAGTAGGAGAAAGCGGGTGAAAGTGAGGCAAATGGGATAATGAGGAAATAAGTGAACCTGTGAAGCCCTTGACGTCAGCGAAGAGGATCGAAACGTTTTCATAGCGATGAAGGTAGATCTTGTGGAATTGAGACGTCTGAAACTCCTCGGCAGTCGCCAGGTCACGCACTAATTCCTTCGCTACGAATGACGGCAGAACTGGAATTTTAAAGGAATTTTCGTGAATTTTTAAGGAAATTTTTGTTAATTTTTAAAGAAATTTTTGCAAATTTTTAAGGAATTTTTTTTGTGATTTTAAAAAAAAATTTTGTGAATTTTAAATGATTTTTTCGTAAATTTTTAAGAATTTTTCGTAAATTTTAAAAGATGTTTTCGTGAATTTTTAGAAAAATTTGTTGTGAATTTGTATAGAATTTTTTAATAACATAAAACTGGTATTTTTGGGCCGTGATTTTTTGGATTGTGCGTGCGCAACATTGAAAATTGACAATTACACCACTAATTTTGCAAATCAGCAATTTTTAACTCATTGATGCTTGTCAATCAGATAACTCATTCAACAAGCTGCTTGAAACTAGTGTTTTCGTTAATTGAATGCTATTATTTTGAATATTTTCACGTTGGATATTTTCAACCATCCGATAATTTTGGGTATTTTCACTTTGGATATTTTCAACCATTCGATAATTTTGGATATTTTCAACCATTCGATAATTTTAGATATTTTCAACTATTCGATAATTTTGGATGTTTTCAACCAATCGGTAGTTTTGGATATTTTCACTTTGGATATTTCAACTATTCCATAGTTTTTTTTTTATTTTCACTTTGGATAATTTCAACCATTCGATAATTTTTTTATATTTTCATTTTGGATATTTTCAACCATTCGATAATTTTTGATATTTTCACTTTGGATATTTTCAACCATTCGATAATTTTTGATATTTTCATTTCGGATATTTTTTAAACATTCGATTATCTTGAACACGTTCACTACGAAAAGTTACGAGAAAAATCGAGATCTGAGTGTACGATAAATATGCTATGAATAGTTAAAAATAAAATTAATGGCGTTTGCATGAGACTTAATTTTTAGAACTTCGTTTCGTAATGTTTTAAAATTGATGTCTTATTGTCTTGTTCTACACATAATTGCTATCTAGTACCTACAACAAAAGACCTACAAATTCTTGTCCGTGGTATCGAGCATGGAATTTTAGGTCGATGCAGGGCCGCGGTTTTCCGACAGTAAATTTTAATTATTGTTTTTCCATAAATGTTTCAAATTAGACACCAGCATCGTTTCAGAACAAAAATGAAATTAAACATTAAAAATAGTTATACTAATATTATTATAAATATAATAACATATTATATATAATAATTTGTAAATTAGTATTAATTAAAATTATTAAGATCAATGCTGCTTTCACTGCAACTTTATTCTTCTCCTATTCCGATCCTACAGTGAGTGTTTTTTTTTTCCTCAATTTTGAAATGGAAATGTCTTTATTACGCAAAAATTTTCGTTTTTCTGTGTTTTTTTTTAGCTTGATACCAAAATTTGCTATTGAGTGGTATTGCCAACATCAGTCGTAAGTCTTCTAACCTCCAAAAGCCGCGTGCTAACCTCGTCGCTGTTGACATAGGCGAAACATCAATGTCACCACCCTGCCAAAAACCGTGGTAGAAAACCGTGGCAGAAAAAACCGTGGCTTCAGACCGTGGTCCCAAACTTATCGTTTTATTATGCTAAAAGTGTCACAACGAAAATCCTCCCAAAACCACCGTGTCTCATCATCTCGTCATTTAATCCCTCACCAAAACCTTGGCCGCGCTCTTTGAACGCGCACAACTCTAACTTTTATATCACTTTCTGCAAGGAAAAAAACTGTTCTCTTTTCTAAAAAGTGTTCTCCTTTTCTAAAAAAAAATGTTCTCGCTTTCTAAAAAAAAAGTGTTCTTGCTTTCTCTTTTTTTTCCACACTTCTGGGAATTGTGACTTCATGAAATGATGCCTTGACACTCCGAGCCTGACCAAGCACACTTAATGGAAAAGACAAAGAGG
>VYYI01003127.1:0-12959 GCA_021029175.1 Bilobella aurantiaca
GAGAATTTATTTTAATGTGAAATGTCGAAGAAACAAATTAAAATGATTTAAGTTTGTTTAAATGTATAATAATTTATTTTAGAAAAATCAGTTTCAATGTTTCAATCTAGCGAACTATCATCATAGTATTTTCTCGAGATTTTGTTGAACGGTCCTGATGGCAAAGCAAATTTGAGTTTATCATAGACAAATTTTGCATTTTTTCGGTATATCGACTCTTTTACATATTGGAGTGGAATTCCAACTATAATCGACTTGTCAATCGGATCTGAAATGTTGGGTTGATACCGATGCTCACAAACATGCGGATCATCCAAGTCATCCACACGCACCAGGTGTCTCAGTATTTGTAAACTTGGAAATTTTAAACGCAAATTTTTAATTATCGTACAATCACAATCCTCCAACAACGAAATTGCAAGTGTTTTCAAAGTACGCATTTCAGTGAGTTCAGAAAAAATGTAATTGAAAGTTTCTCCATTTTGAACAAAGGGAAATGACAGAACCAATACCGCCAAGGAAGGAAGAAATGATGACCAAATTCCATCCTAAATATACACACAAGTTTCAATTAAATAGTGTTAATGAACAATTATATAGGAAAAGATTGCACTTAAAATTTGTTTTTTTGACTAGCTAAACAAGCCCGGTCAAGGATCGTTGGAAGATTCGATCAAAATATAATTCCTTGGGGCCAAGTTCGGGCTTGTTTTGCTTCGATAAAATCACCACACAAGAAAAAATTGAAAAAAAATTATACCTGAAAAATTTCTTTCAATTTCAAGACGTCTACACTTCTGGGATGAAATGATGTAGCATCTTCCCAAGAATTTGTCCCCATCCCAAGAAATTTTAGATTTGGGAGCGCAGGACATTTGCCACTCAACGGTTCGCCCTCTTCAAAATAGCGGGAAACATAAAATTCAAAATGTTCCAGCATCTCCGAGTGATATGTCAATGTTTGCGACAACTCTGCCATTCCCGTCCACTTGGGCTCAATTGAAATGTATTTCAATTTCTTTGGAATTAGTTCCAGGACTCTTGACCTTACGCCATCGATATGGATACTATTTAGGTTGAACTCGTCTCTTGATTCTTCCATGCAAATTTCTCTGATTGCAAGAATGCATCCTTCATTTCGCTTTGTGAGGTTTGGCCATCCAGAGGAAAATTTTGAAGCTGAGACGAGATTTAGGAACTGAATTTTTCGAAATACTTTAAACAAATGAATGTACGAATCCAATTTCAAGGCTTCTTTCTGCAAAATTTCATTTAATGATTACTGAATAAATTAGAATCGATACTTGCTTGAAATTAAAAAGTACAAGATATTGTCACGGTCACGTCGTCAATGACTTCGAAGACGCCGTGCCCAGTAGGTTAATTAGTTGTAGGCACATTTATTGCAGACGTGTCGTTATTTATTATTAGTCACATCTTATCGCAGACTAAGACTAATAAATGTAATGAAAATACTTTATTTTTTAAATAATTGGAATCGTTGTAGCGTTTATTCTAATGTACATTTTTACCTCTTTTGGATATGCTTCGACTTTGAAAGCAAACGTTGACAGTTGTGTATGTTCTAGCATCATATCGATTGGAATAGATATAATCGCCTCATTTCCAATACAAGTGCAGATAAGTTCAAGCTCTCTCAAACTTTTTGCTGGCACTAAGATATTTTCAAGCATTTTTGCATCATCGTTATTCCGAAGCATGAGATCAAGACTTAGCTCGGTGATCAGTAGAACATAATTAGGAGATAGTAGAGTTTTAAATAGTTTTCCAAAGTAAATTTGGCAATTATTTTGATTGATGTACTTAATATTTTCGGCTGACAGTTCCGTTTTGTGATCCGCATCCGACTCAGAAATTTTCAGCAAGGAGATCGATAGCTCATAAATAATTCGTCGAGGAACTAGGAACTTTTCAAGTTCAAATAGAGTCACTAAACTTGAAGGTGCATTGAACACTCTGATTTTGTTAGTAAATGCAAAGCAGGCTTCGCTTGACCATTGTCTGCAAACAAGTCTTGTTTCTTTCAAAGTTGGAACTTCCAAATTTGAAAATATTTTTTGAAGTATCTAAGAAATTGAATACATATTTTGTATGTCATTAATTTTATTATTGTATTGAAGCTAAAAACTAGACATAGAATTGTATTGATATATTTATATACAGCTAAAAATAGGTAAAAATGGTGTTGGACACCAACTTACAATTGGATTTCTCATAGATGCCTCCATTCTCAACATGTGCAAGCAAATAAATAAGGTAAACTGTTTACCCTGACGCTAAATTTATAATATCTAGACAAAGTTTACTTGAGAGAAGAGCAGCAGAGAAGAAAATTTTACTCTAAAGAAAATGTGTACTTGAGAAAGTAGATCGATAAAATGAAGTGGAAGTATTTTCCTACTTCACTAACCTTTGAAAGAGAGCGCTCGGATACCGTTAGCGCAAAATAAGCAATATTTAATGTTTGTTTTAGTAAGTTATTATTTAGCTTTGGCTAATTTATGTTTTTCCTGTTTCTGTCCCTCCGTCTGTCTGATTGAGTATAGCAAATATCTCAGGAACTACACAACATAATTTGATTTTGTTTGACTCTCAGTGATCCAGCGCTCGGATACCGTTAGCACAGAGTAAGCAATATTTAAGGTTTGTTGTAATAAGTTATAATTTAGCTTTGGCTACTTTATGCTTATCCTGTTTCTGTCCCTCCGTCTGTCTGATTGAGTATAGCAAATATCTCAGGAACTACACAACATAATTTGATTTTGTTTGACTCTCAGTGATCCGCTTCGAGATCAAACGTCAACGTGAATCGATCAAATTAAATAAATTCCTCGTGTCCTCAGAGCAGCTACAATAAGCTTCTATTATAAGAAATTTATTAGCTCTTTATATCTTATATTTACATATCACTCAAATCTTCTAATATTCCAAATATCTCTATCTTTCCTGGGATTCCCCCAGTGGTTCTTGGGAGTCTCTCAATGTCGCATGGAAGATATTTATGGAGATATATTTCACGATATATTGTGAAATACGTATAAACTGACATTTGAAACTAAAAGATATCTTGACAGAATTGTTACATTTCAAAACACAAAACTACGTTATACTACAAAGAATGGGTTCAAAAAATAAAGAAAATATTACTACAACTAATGTTTTATCTATTAATCTGTAATTTAAAAAATGTATAGTTTTGGATGATGGATTTGGATGTTGGTGATTCGACAAGTCGAATAAATGTATTTATATTTATCTGAGAGAAACTCTGAGAGAATGTGCATTTTTCGCAGTAGTTTTAAATATAATTTAATTTACATTAAATTGTAAAAATGGTAAGCTCAATACAACAAAACTTGATTTCTGTTTAAAAATGTTTGTCTCTATTGCTAATCTACTTTTCTACCTACAACGTAGCTATTTAGATAACCAACTAACTGCAACTTTGAAAAAATATGTTGCAATTGATAAACTTAAACCAAAGATTAGTGTGCGAAAGGCACCATCAAGGTGACTTATGGTCAGCACACTGCTATCCTCCGCTTCCTCAACATCCTTAATGAGACTCGTAGTAAAACTATCTCTTCGGATAATAGTATGGTCCATGTCAACCCATTTCAAAAACATGCCCATGCTAGTTAACGTTCCTGCAAATCTATCAATGCTATCGAGAACCCAAGACCCTTTCCTCATAATTACACCTATCGGTGTCAGGAATATCGCTTCTCGTGCCGCCATAAATGCAACACGTCCACGCCTGTCAGAAAAATTGGAAAACCTTAAATAATCTACAATTTCCTTCCAAATGACACACACACTCTTGGAGTCTAGTGTTGCTTGAACGCACTTTTCCACACTTTTCTCACTATGCATTCTAGAAAATATTATCTGGTGACTAGGATTCGTAGACGTTTTGAGGCGTTCATAGCCTAGGCCGCCTACATACTGCAGAAGTAGCTTATAGTCGGAAGATGCGACCTCATCAAAGTTGGTCGGAAGCGAAGTCATTTGGGGGAACATTAGAAACCCAATAATTTTAGACTTGTAGGCGGTAGTCACGACCATAGTAAATATAAACCACATAGTGAAGTATGTCCGAAATGGGCTGCTCGCCAGACGCAAGCTAACTTTAGAACCTTGTTCTATCAAAATTTCCACAGTATAGCACAAAGCTGGTAGAAGCTCGTACTTTATATTGCGATCGACTTGACCTAGGGCGTTAACCATCAGCAGCGAAATTACTGTAGCTAGACCAAGCATTGCCCATGTAGTTCCCGCCAACGGCCAAAATATTGACTTCCAGCTGTAAAATTTCCGCGGCTTGGCTGTGATAAATGTGAGCCGAGCATATCCAATGGTTTGACTAAAGCCTACAACCCAACTTCGTTCGGGGGTGTGTCCAACTGGTGTGCCAATGTCAGCTCGACCTGAGTAGACGTCACCCACATTTCCATTCCAGCTGCCATTGATTTTCCGTCCAGTGCCACCCCCTCCAGAACTGGGCATCAGCATTATGCTGAAGTTGAAACGACGCATAAGTAGCTCAAACAAAAACATGTCCACACCTCGCCGAAACGCCCATGTTTTGTTAATCTTTTCAATTTCAACTAACCACGTTGCCAAACTTGCCACAGCAACATTGAGGCAACGGCCTTGAAAACCAAGCTTTTCAAAATAATTTGGATATAATTTTTTCAATGTGAATTCCGTTGTGCTTGACACATAGTTTGTAACGGGAGCTGTGTACTTTTGAGTTCCGCCTGGAACATTGTATGTTGAGAATACAACAAGTTTTTCGTTGTTCATGTGTACGTACAGTTTGTTTTTTAGCTTTGGTTGGTGTTTCGTCGCCCACTCCTCTGGTAATAGAGATGTTGAAATAAAAATATAATACACATATGTTTGACTATAATCTTTTGGTGACAAAGTTTTATCATTAAGGAGGTCATGTATTGGTACAATTATCCCTAGCACATTGTTTCGCCTTTGTGGGAAATCACCAGGTTGCCAAAGCTGATCACTTTGTAGCATTGATATGCCTTGGAATGATGGCAACATTGCCAAGTGGCCCCAATCACTTGAAAACTGGCCTTGAGTATTTAACACAGTTACAGAGCATTGTTCACTGGAAACTAATTCTGCAACAAATATTTCTATATTTAGTAGTTGATTGTTAGATAAAGACAATTCTATGCAGGTAAGAAGTATAAGTGAAAAATGATGTACGCTAAGCGAATGCATCGCTTTGTGTGTAGTAAAAATAGACATAAGGTGTTAATGTAGTATAAGCTCCAATCACATTAGGTGATTGGAGAAGTGTTTCTTGATACTGTCAAGCGTCAATCAATTTGATCAGCATTCTGGTGATTGACATTGAAAAATATATTAATTAATGCGGATGTTACTTAATCAATAATCATAATTTAATTTTTGCTGCTACATCTAATCCTAAATAGCAACAGTAGTCAATATTCAATTGCCGCCCGGACGGTTAATTTGAACCCTTGAGCTCTGGGCACCTATTAGTAACGTGCTGTTATTCAACATTCGCGTTCCAAATATTGAAACCTTGTGTCGCTGCATAGGTTACAGTATGCAGAAGGGTATACTTATGGCACTTTTTCATCCTTACGTTGAAGCATTGATGCTAAAACACCAAGATTTTTGTACATGAACTTTGTACTTGTGCTTAGACGTGGTATTAATACGACAGCCCTTGAGACGCAACGCTTATTTAAATTTAACGGTTCGAATCCTGGTGTATATTGGAAACCAGACGGTAATTGGATAATTTACGGTACAAGTAAAGAATCAAAAAATAACTATACAATTTGTCAGCATAATCGAACATGCTGATGATGTTAGTCAACGGAGAGAAACTTAAAAAATCAGAAAGATATACATTATAATAATTTATTTATTTATATATATATAACTTAATTCTAAATAATTTTCATGCATCATACATGTATACAAACTAATCATTACACAAGGAAAAAGTGTCACCTTCAAAAAACATGAAATAATCAAATAAAGGTATAATAATAATATCGTCTATGATACGAGCATGATTCATACTCAAATATAAACCGAAAACCTGCAAAGCCTTTCAAAAATGCAGTGGGAAAATAAGGATTGGAGATTTCAATACACATAATATTTGAAGATATTATGTAACTAACTCAAAAGTTAGTTACGGTGGACACACCACACAAATGATTACACCAAATTCTAAAATAAAAATACTTCTTGTTAACTTGTATGTACCTAATTAGGTTCACAACAAACTTTTTTAAGATGAGTTGGCATTGAAAATCTTCTGATATTTAAACAATTTCAATACATTTGTAGCGTGTAGTTAATCAATATCTTCGGGTACTCCAAATAGCACACATTAATGTATCATTGGTAACAAATTTTGCTTCCACAAAAATCATTTCTTCGTATATAGAATGCAACACTACATTTGTCCTAGCAACTAAAACATTATACTACTTAATTATGATAAGTTAGAATAAACTTTACGAAACAATTTTTTTATGACACTTGACGTAATATCTCTTAGGTTTTAGGAATGTCAACTTTTTGAACATGGAAACCAATCTGTATTTTAGGAGTTCCTTGAGTTTTGATTGCAGGGTTGGTCAGAGGCGTAGTCAAAGGTAACCTGTAATTGTTGGACCGTGTTTGTCAATATTTTCCACACATATTGTTTCACTTAAGGATAGAACAGATAGTATGGCCAATAAATTCCGCAAAAGAGGCAGAAGGCTAAGGGAAATGCGTAACGACATGTTTCATCTATCACGCGAGCTGATACGTAGAAGTGCGGTTCAGGAAGATGTCGCCGAATGTTGTCTGGACGCAGATGCTGAGATGCACGCGTATGAAAGATGGTGGGGCATTCGATACCTGTCAATCCTTGCTCCTTGGACGAACTTCGTACAAATTGTGGTGGAAAACAGTTGTCGCTCATTTCACGCTTGATCTCCTAAAATGCCAAAATTGCATTTAAAAATATAAATATATATCATATATATATTAATATGTATAATTTAGGTACTCGTTATATTCATCTCTTGGTTTATACATATAACAAAACTAGCTCGTCCTGGATTAGAAAAGGAGGATTTTAGTTTGAGGTACCGGACTTACTGCCTAAATTATCTAGTCTCTTTGGCTTCACTATGTCATTATTTTGAAAAGGCTAATGGTATTTTGAAATTGAAGTTTCTAAATCTCGTCCTTTGAAATGCGTAGGAAATTTTGGATACTAAGAGAGGGATTTTTATAGAAGAAAGTTTTGGGCGAGGAAACGGTCATACAAAAAGTCTCTGTTTCATATTAATCTTAATACTCAAGATATAGGTATCCAATTACAAGAACTTTTTTTTTCAAATGAACGAGAAAAAAGGGCACTACCTCTGCAATATGACGGGCTTTTTGGTTATGTATTGTAGTAAACCGTAAAGAAATCCATTCAGCAAACCGGCCCCCCGGTTCATTATTAATTAATTAATTAGTTAATTAACTTACATTATCTGCGCTGTCAGAAGCGGAGCACGGATTGCCTTCCCCTTCTCTGTTATCTGTTTGTGCCATATCCCGACTCGGTGAACCCCTCATCAAGTAATCGCGATGAAACTCTTTTCTCCACAAATAGTTAACCACCGTAAATTCCAACAGTGCCAAAAATACGAATCCTATACCAAATGTAAGTTTAACATTTTTACCTATGGCAAATATACTATTATTTTATTAGTTACCTGTACAGGTGCCCATCCATCTGCAAAATAATATATTAATTAAACACAAGTATGTAAACTGCCTTATAGCATCATTTTTCAAAAATAGAAGCCTCATAAATTCAAAAGTCTTTTTTTACTTAACAGGTCATTCAAACACAAGGCGTTTGAATTTGAGACAATGTTGAATAATATTGTTAAAGCTTTTTTGTCTTTGGACGGGCTTCTTTTGCCTTCATAAAACATGTTTCCTTTTCTCCATACCTTCAGAAACTGTTTTGAATTTATGAGTTTGTTTACCTTAGATACTCATCAAAAGATTGGGGACTTACATGTCAATGGCTTTTATGTAGCTCGCCTGCGGAAGGTTTTCCTGAATGTCTGCAAAAGAGAGAGCATGAAAGGGTTGTTGAGGTAGGAGTCACAAAAGTGCAGTGATAGCTTTCCCTACGTAAAAGTGACTTCCTGCAGCAAAGCGCTTTTGTTGGCAAATTACCTAATCCTAGAGGAACTCCGACATACACTTTAAAAGAGCCGCACAAAAAATGAACAGAAAAACAAAGATTCTCAGTCTACGTAATGAGGTACAGTGTAGTGGTCGGAAATTGGCAATTTCCGGCCAAAATGAGGCCAAAGGAACAACCAAAATTTGTGAAAGCGAAAGTAGCAAAACCAGGGCAGGAGGCTGCGTTTGAGGACTTTAAAGGCAAAATGGCATGGCTAGTAAAGCCAGTAATATGGATTTGATCTGGATTTGAATTATAAATGAAAGTGTGGCCCTTTGAGCGGTGCTTTTAGACCACATGAATTGACTGCCTTGTTTGCGCCGTCCACTGGGACTGTGTCAGTTTGTCTGAGTTAGCTATTAAGCGAACACAGTCACTTACTCGTTGATTTAGAAGAAACCGTCAGGAGAGTCGTCACGCCAAGCGTGACTCGCCCTGGAACGGCGTTCNCGAACACAGTCACTTACTCGTTGATTTAGAAGAAACCGTCAGGAGAGTCGTCACGCCAAGCGTGACTCGCCCTGGAACGGCGTTCACGTCCATCCAGAAACTCACCTACAAAATTGAGAAAGCTTTGATAATAAATCATGTCAAATTTGTCTCTCAAGTTCCGAAAATCGCACTAGTAAAAACTCTTGAAATAGTCAAGTCTGTTGATTTATAGGTTTTAACTTAGCTGATTGATTAGCCATTGAACTATTGCATCATCGTGAGATGCTTTATAGTTGCAAAGCCAATTAAAATAGTTTTTTTTTGCGCGGGGCACTTTTGAAACAAAAGATGTAGCTTGACCAACACAAAATAAACAAATTTACAAAAGTCCAATTAACTTGTAAAACACCTAAATTTAAATCGATATTTTGAGGGAACGGCTTTAGCTCCAAAAACAACAATACCATTATGAATAGGAAATTCCATCAAAAACAAATCTATCAACTCACATTCAAGACTAAATATCAAATGGCAGCACAATTATTAAAAAAAATTTTAAATAAAACAAAATTTTGAAAGAGGTCAACTGAATAATATTTTTTGAGTTGAATGGTAGTGAACTGAAAACGTGCATTGTAAGATTTATTTTCCATCGTCTGGCGCATCCATAATGGTATTGTGGTTTTCTGTACCTCTTACCGTTCACTCAAAATATAATTTCAAAGATCCAACTTTTCTTGTGGAGTGGCTAATGGAAACCATTCGTAATTTGCAACCTTAACAGAAACTTGACTTTTGATTTATGGGTGTTAAGTTCAATACTTATAGTTTCTATGTAAAACTATTCATACATATTATAATAAGAATGATTTTACAGTGAATGCGTGACAATTGTTAAATTGGTAATTGACTCTCTAATGTGTGCAAAAGCTTGTTCTAGCAACTACTTTCTTGAGAAAGCGAAGACTTAGCCAAACAAAAGCGTCCTAGGCCAGAGTTTCTAGAATTACTAGCTTTATGCAGTTTCAAGTCCCTAGAGTTTCCTATTTCGTAGAGTTTTAAGTTTCTAGAATTTCAAGTTTCGTAGGGTTTGGAGTTTCTAGAATTTCCAGTCTGATAGTTATCAAAGAATATCAAGTGTCATAGAGTTTTGGGTTTCTAGGATTGCATTTTTAATTTATAGGGTATTCTCCAACTCACAACTGTATCAAAAAAGGTATGTTTTACTTTTATAGAAAGTCTCCTACTCCTGTTCTCAGAAAGGGCTTGTTTGGCTTTAAATATGATGAAATGAACATCTAATGTTTCTACAATTAATTTCTATTTCAAGTATGTTGTGTATCACTTTCCAAAGTACATTATGTACAACTGTATGCTACTTCATTTCATGTGGAATTCCACTTGAAGCGAAAGCGAACAAAATAAATCTCAGCTTAGAATTTTCCTTCACTCCATTAAAAGGAGATGGATTTGTGGTGAAAGACTGATGGGGATACCAAAGAGATTTTAATCATGCAAATGGAGGTAGTGTTGATAAGATATGTAAAAGCAAAAAAAAATCTTTAAAGTTAATTGGTTGAATTCCTTGAAAAGGAAAAACAAAAGTAGGAAAAATTTATTTAGATATTTTATAATATATTTTTTGCCTTATTTTCTTGCCGTTGAGGTTTATACTTTAGAGGCCTCTCCCGCCCTTGCCTACTTTGTTAGCAGTCAATTTTGTGTTTCATTTGTGAAATTGCTCTGTGCATTTTAAATCTACGTAAAAGCACAATTTTGAAAATGTCAAGACGACTTCCGTGTATCAATCTTGTGTATCACGTAGGCGTAACAAGAGATAAATCACGAGAGTCAAAGAGACATCCTCTTTGACAAAATTCTACATTTTGCTAAAACAAACTGGAAATCGATATAAATTTTCAAGTAATCGAAGGTTTGGTACTAGAATTAGTCTATAGATTTCTTGAAAATATACATTTCTGTAGATTTGGTAGAAATTTTGTAGATCAATCAAAACGATAAGTGATTGGTGATTTGGCGATAACACCGAATTTTGTCAAGCAAAAAAAAAACTTTTCTGAATAATTTTAGTTTCTAAACCTGAAATATTTTGAAACACTCTGTAGATAACTAGTTTGTACTTCGCGGTTTGGTTGTAAATTTGCAGAAATCCATTTATTTTGTTTTGCGTCGAAAAGTTGAAGATTAAACTTACCCATGAAATGGCCACCATGAGAACCGTAGGCAGATAGCTCTGAACAAGATGAAATCCAATTGATCTTGACAAATGGAACTCTGCCACAAGACAACTGTAGTTTCCTGACAAGGCATTAGAACAAACAAGATGAAGTACAAAGGGTTTCAGAAAGGCCGAAATGACAAAGTCCATTTTAGTCAACTTAAACCTAAATACAACTAATTCAACTCCTTAATAATATCTGGAGGTTTGTATATATTATATTGCAATATTAGCGCCAATGCTTAAATTTCTACGTGGCGTAACTATTTGAGCCATAACGTTTCAGTTTGATGTAGAATTTCTTACATTCTTAGATCATTAACGTTAAATCTTATAGTCCTTTTTTTCAAATTAGCCCTTTATACATCTAGGGTTAACTTAGGGTTAGTCTAGTATGTTGATAGTCTAGGCTAATCCCCGATTATAGCACCTCAACTCCCAAATGCCTTTTGCACGAAATTAAACTTCCTGTTTTCCCTTTGTGCAAAGTGTCTTTGTAGAAAACAGAAAGAGCACAAAATTCAAATCCAATATAGCCTCAACCCAACTCCCGAGGGTAAACGCCTTCCAATTTAATCCTACTTTATTTCCTTCTACATTTCCGCCTTTCCGCACTTTAGGGAAGGCTCTGCACTCACATCAAATCAAACTATCCAACCTGCAAGCCAATTTCGCCCTAGCACAATGTTGACGGGGCATGCTGACTCATGCCAAATAAAGTAAAAGAGTCCGATAATGGAAGTGAAGAATTTGACAAATATCAAAACGGAAATTGATACTAAAAGTTTTGGCGGGTGTAGGCGGAAGGGAGAGGGATACAATTCCTCTTCGTTTGGCCCTATGCAACTGAATTGTTGTTTTATGACTCTCTCCCGCTCTCTCCTGTTGTTCAAATAAATCCTGCTACAAAACTTTCCACTTTAGAATTTTGGGGAGGTGAAAGTAGGAAGCATGGGATTTAGGGCTTACTTTCCATTTCCATTAGAGTGCTCGAGGGAGGAGGGAAATCAGGTAAATCTTGCACTTTCTCCACATTTTGAGTGAAGGCAACCAGACCTGTCAATTTTGTCTCACTCTGCCCCATAATTCTCTACTCTTTACCTACTTTCTCTCGTTCTTTGGATTCTCAAATTAGGTTTTTTTACCAATTTACGACGCATAAACTCTAAAAGCATATGCTTGTTTCAGGTCCTTTCATCAACCAATCCAATTGCACTGTAAGCATAATGCACTCAACGTACAAAATTTTAGAAAAAGTAGGAGGAAAAGTAAGAAATCCCATAATATTAGAACTTTGTTAAATTTCACAAAAACTTTGCACTCTATCTGATCGTATTCATCAAAGTAGTGTAGTGTGCTTTACACCATAATGTAATTAAGTTTATGACCAAAATCTTAGAATATGGTTAGCAGTAAAATATGTATGTTTTTGAAGCATCAGGAAGTATAAAATCTAGCATCCAAAAGTTGCACAACTTAGCTGCGTTACTTTACTTTTTTTATGCAACACAAACGCAGCTAATTAATCGTGATAATTAGAGACTTCAAAACTCTTGATTCAACCTTCTACTCTTAGTTAAATGAACATATTGTTACCTATAATTAAATTAATGTTTTATGTTTATAAAACTAATTTTTTTTTGCAATAAGTGTTTGCTAAATGGTTGGTTTAACAACGTTAAATTATGTATATATACCGTATACTTTAATTCAGAAATACCCCTTTTTTAAATTTTTCGCTAAATTTTTAACAAAATTAAGTTAAAGATTAAACAGCAGTTTGGAATACTGTATTACAGATGCACTTGAATATTTGAAGAAAAGTTAAAGTCTGCTTAAAAATTGAGCGCTGCTGTATATTATGTACCCTTATAAGTTATGAACCATACAAATAACAAAAAACGCTCGGTATACTTTGCTAGTAAAAGGCCTAGAGGTAAATTAAATTGGATAGATCAGGTAACCCTGCCTCGTGTTTTATGAATAGAAATGAAAATGGTAAGAGGTGCTATTACT
>VYYI01003128.1:0-12956 GCA_021029175.1 Bilobella aurantiaca
TTGCCAAGAATGCTGTCGCGTCGACTTTGCCATTGTGCACCAGCACAGGAAGTGCCCGTGACAATATGTTGTACAGAACACATTTAATAATTCACCGTTATTTTTGCACTCTTCAAATGTTGACCTTCACAATAAACCGTTACGAGCGTATACACGCCAAAACGCACCATTGTTGAATATGTTATTCTGTAGTCATATTAGACTGCTTCTTTGATACAACAAGCTTCTAATATTTATTTTCAATTCTTGTTTAATTTTCAAAATCCTTATCGAATTAAACACGCAAAAACATCTATCGAAGAGGTCTGAAAACTAAAAAAAAATCACAATAATCGCATTTTAAATCTTTTATTTGTCTCTTTCAACAGTTTGGACTCCTATGTTAAGTCACATAAGAATTCTAATTATTTTCAAAATTTAAAGTTTATCATCATATCAATGTGATATGGCCAACATACGTAACAATGGTACCAATCGTGCTGTATCTGCTAGCAACAGTTTATTGTCACAGTCGCTCTGAGCCAAAGCCACAATCTTCTTTACATTTTTGATTGTATAATAATTTGCTGGTTATATTCTTCAGTATTAAGTATTTCCATATGTCCGTTGTTGCAAATTTAGCGGTATTTTTTTAAGAGTTTCTTAAAGTAAACAAATCCTTTAATGCAAATTATTCAAGTTCTGAATGGGGATGTACCAAATTTACTTGGATACATAATGTATAGTTGTTTTTGATGGGACACAAAAATATATAGGAATTGGTAAAGAGGCCGCTATTCGACATCCATTTCGCAACTGGTTCACATATGAGAGAGGGTATGGGCATTTTTGGGTAGGACATATTAACACACACGAATGCATATGAAGGTTGCCTTTAGGATTTTCTTTAGGCAAAGGACAACCTGAGCACTTTTTCCATATCTTTTGAACTAAGAACAGCATAATCACAAAAAATTAACATTAACTGTCAGTGGCAATATAAAGACTAATAGAAAAGTTTAACTGTTTGTTAGTTTTACGACGAATTGCGGGATTCGAACACATGATCTCACCTTGGCTAAAGAGAAGGAACCTTTAACCACTTGACCAACTTGGCCGTCCATCAAAAACATTAGTGGCGTTTGTCAAATCTTTGTAGGTAGCTTGCACATACTTGTGAAAGGAGAAAGAGGGACACATTTGGGGTGGTGACGAAATTCAAGCTACGCCATTAAATTTTCCTAGAGAATGCTGAGGCAAAACTGGTTTTCAGAAGTGAAACATTTTGAATGAAAAATTGGTTCATGGTAAATTACGTAGTAGGAATGGGAAAACAAGAGTTTTAGTTGCAATTATTTCTTGGAGAAGTATGCTAGTCCGCAATTGAAGTTATTTGACAATAAAGACTCTGCACCAAAACAATGCAATAATTTTAATAATTGATTTGATACATTACCTGGGTAATGGGTTGACCAACATCAACATCGATTAAATAGGTTAGAATTAAAAAAACAGCACTTGCTACCATCAGTTATTTTTATTGGTATCATTGATAGCTTAAATTTTTTTAAAAGTACCTAATTAGCCCAAGGCCCGCAGTCCTAGGGGTTAGGATCCTTTTCCTAACTTGGGTAGGTGCCGAGATCTAATCCCGGTACAAGCACAGTTGGCAGCACAAAAAAAGTGGTGGTGTGGTAGTGGTGAGTAGAGGCATGGACAGTTGCGGTCGTGGAGGCTGAAGATGGGTCGGTATGCGTAAGGTGATGCTCAGCCTCTGCCTAAGCATGAGGCTCCTCAGTGGTCAACCCCACGTGGACTCCCCAGCAGAAAGTCCATTAGCTTCAGACATCAGAACTTCCCAGTCAACTCAACAGGCCGAGACCAACCTCCCTCACTATCTAGCACCACGCAAATATTGATGAGGCGTACAGGTAAATGTCAAAGAGCAACAACAAAAAATATCTAATTATTATCAAACAGGCCACAAAAACTCCATCGTAGGAGTAAAAAATCTATAATTTAGAAAATTATAACCTCCCGTACTATAAACGGCTTATTTGACTTTTAATTCAACATTCCGGTAACTATTTTATTCTAAACAAAACAATATTTTGCTATTTATCAAACCAAATTTTTTAAGCTATAGCTGTGTAATTGAAGAAAACATTTTAACCAACAGCTTAATATTATTATAAAATTTTTAAGATTTTTTTTAATAAGTTTATAATTAAGAACAATTTTAAAACATTTAAGCGGCATTTAACATTTAAATTTCAGTGACGGCACTTAGAAGACAACAACTTTTTAATAGCGAGGCATTTATTTAACTTTCCATAAATAACCAAGAATAATAACAAATGCCCATGCGTAGCTCTAAATGAGGTGTAGTTGACTCATAATGTGACCATCCCAAAGCACTTTTGTTTATATGTTAACACGAACCTAAATTAAAGAAAAAATTATTGAAGCTATACTTTGTTTTATAAAAAAAAATTGTATTTTTTAGAACTTTATTACTGCTTTCGCAAATTTGTTAAGAGAAAAAAGAGAAACGGTTTTGAGTAAAAACTTTCAACTAACCTATAAAATTACCCAGATCGTAGTTAAAGAAAAAAAGTTTTCAGTTTTCAATTATCTAGTTCTGCTGTGGTCGGTATTAGTGGATTAGGAGAATGAGAATTCGTGATATTGAAAAAAAAATTGTGCTTCTTATCATATATATGTCGACGCTTTAGGGACACATAATTCGTACTAAAGCCAAAAATAATGCTACATTTGTTGTCAAAATTTTCATATTTTTTAGAATCCACGTTAGAAAATTACACGCAAAACCGACTACTGTAAAGTGGTTACAGTGTCTTAACATAATTTTAACTACTCTCTTAAGCGTCAATTTTACTGTGTTAAATTCCTAGCTCTAACTGTGTATACTCGTATCTCCGTGATTGGGCTGCAAATTCAGAGAATATGAAAATGAGCCAATAAGCTATCCTAGTAGCCTTGTGAGAATTCAGAAGACAGCCCTCATTTGCTTGCAATTCTCCCCGTCGCTGACCAGGGTTGTCAATTAATGCCAACTTAATTTTACTATTAAGTTTTACTCCTTTCGAATACTTTTAACATTGCAGACTCATTTTCCTCTTTTTTTCTGAGGTAACTAACATAAACATGGCAAAATTGACTAAAATTGTAAAATGTTAAGATTCATAGTTTTACATACTTAAGGAGAACATGTATGCGGACGAGCTCCTTCCCCAGCACTAACTTTAAGTGGTACTCAGGAGAATTCCGCGATCAAACATTGCCCGTTCTTTTGTAAATTCTGTTGCACCATTTTGATCACACTGAATAAGTTCCTGAAACCATGACTCTTATTCACGATTTCCTTTAATATTGGACGCGCCTAAAGGGCAAATCAATTTTGCTTGATTGTTAGGTTGAATAGTGACAATCTTCTTTACATCTATGGTTGCTACAACTTGTTGTTTATTTGTCCGTGCAATGGCATTTTGCCAAGTATTAGAGTGTTTTACGTTTAGCGTAAAACACTCTTTTAGGAGATTTGAGGACCTCTTTAGGCTTATATTGTAATTTTAGATCGAGTTGTATACAATCTTCTTGAGAGAATTATTTACTCGTTACAATCATTTTGAAACTTAGGAAAATCTTGTAGATTTTTTTTCTACTTAATCAATCTTGTGAAGGAGGAAAACAAAGAGAAACATTGGGTTTGTGACGAAAGTCTGAGCTGCATCATTTCTGGTACTGAATTTCGAGGCAAATTTAAAATTTTAAAATTTTTGAATGAAAAACTTGCTCGTGGAAAAACACGTCACATTCTCGCAAGAAGAAATTCAGTTTAGTAGTGAAAATCACTTCTACGCTGGAGAAGTTTGTTGACCAATTATGTTAGGAAAACTTTAACATTTGGTTCAAAGGCTTAATGTTTACAGGAGCGTTACTTGACATTCATGATTAGCGGCTGGTCAACATGTAAGGGAGTGAGTGATAGGATAAGCTAGAATAAGCTCATTAGCATACATGTATCCAATTAAAGGTAGTTGTAGGGAAGGCATAAGGCAGTTGGTTGTGCATCTTCGGTAAGAGGCCCTAAGCTATCGCAGTGGTTAACACTGCCAACCTTACTTTTGGCTTCCCACAAGTGGTGGAGAAACGACTTCGATCCTTACCTCCTGCCTTGCGGCTGTCTGCAACACAGTGTACAGTGCAACATAGCTGATTAGTATATTAATATTTAAGAGACAACGGTTTGTTGTTTATGATTTCCTGCCCAATTTGTTCCCGTACGTTAGATCTGTACAAGTAAATTAGCAAAAGATAGCGCAGTGGTTAACACTGCCAACCTTACTTGACTTTCCCACATTGCTTTCAAGATTACCTTGAAAATATTGGGAAACCAATCAACCCATTTCCTTTTTTTTGTCTCTGCAGCCTAATCATCTCGAAGATTTGGGAGTACGAATTCAGAGACAAGGAATATTCTTTCGGGATTCGAAGGGATCTGAAGGGATTCGAACCCACGTTCTCAGGCTGGCGAGGGGAGACGGACAGAAGCTCAACTACTATTCCAACTTGGTCAATTATTTGACTGCTTAGAAGTCCGTTCAATGTGACAAGCAACTCGACAAAATAACACTCGGATATTAGCGAATATATTTCTATATTTCTTAAACGACAAACAAAACCATTATTAATCTTATATATTAAAAAATAGTGTGTGGGTAAATAGGGCCATTTTGAACAGAAGCACAAGTGGTATTTGTACCAACAATTGGAGGTTGGAGGGTACAACAAACCAACAGCTAAACTGCAACCGTACTGTAGAAATGCATAATTATTATTCAAACCGTACGCTTGAACAAGGAAAAAATTTTTGTTGTAAAACTTTCTATATACAAAAAAATATTTAGTAGCTGACTTTAGAAGTAACGCAACGATGCCCTTGCCACGTATCCCCGTTATCCAGATTATAATTGTTTAAATTTGGTTGGCAGTATACAAACATTAGCAAATTGTCATAATCCAAATCACTTGGTAACGGACCGTGTGCTAATTAGTTTCAACATGTTTCGGCCCACCGCTAAATTGGGAGACAAGGAGTTTGTGGAGAAGTGATGTCATGTCAAAGACAATATTTTATATATAAAGGCGCTTGACATTTTTGAACTTATTATCAGTCTTCACCAACAGTTTTCATATACCCGCAACAAAAACGCACCCCCAGTGCTCTGACAATGCACAAAAGGAATTTGTTTTCCCTTCTCCTTTGCCTATTTTTTCTACCCATAATATTGGGGACGGGAGACGGAATTGTAGTTAAAAACTTTTTAACCAGTTCTGATACTAAAACGGTTAAGAAATATACCAACGCAGAACTCGGCAATGAATTCCACTGGGGCCATATTTTAATTGTGAGGGCGCGGCAATGCTCAAGTTTGTTAAAACCCTAATTAAAGAAAAAGCCGATTTTGGCAATGAAAAACGTCTAGAACTGGGCGCCTTTGTGTCTCTCGATGGGCAAGGAGGAGGCGTTCTGGAGTTAATGGGTCTCCTTAAGAGAGAAAATTACAATGTTAAAACCATTGTGGCTGTTGTTGAACCGGAAACAAAAGAAGATGTTGCTGATTTTGAAGCGTGCATGAAAATCATCAAATTTTATAACCTCAAGGTACTTCGAGTTTACGACCCGGAGCAAAACGAGAGATTTGCAAAAACTAATACACTAAATGAAGTGGAAATGGATGAAATTCAAAGAAAACTGTTAGTGCAGAATCTTATTAATACTTAATTTTGCGATTGTAAAAATAACAATGCATATATCACTTTTCCTTTTGAAGTTGGCGGTGTTGGCCTAGTGGTGTATAGTGTCTATCTCTCTCCACTAGCCAGCGTAAGAACGGGGGTTCATATCCCCCGATCAGCCACAAAAAAGTCTTTGATGTTAGTTTTCCCTTAAAAGGAATTGCCTTGCCTCTGACTTTGAATATGCCCGTATCTCCGTGATTAGGCATACCAAGACAGAGGATATGGAAATTTCCCGATAGGTTTCCCAACAGTCTTTGTCAGAATTGAGAAGACTGCCATCATTTGCATAGATGACAATATCTATGCTAATGAGTCCTTATCCCTACCACATCCCATACCTTCTCTTTTTATGTTGACCATCCGCTCTGCGGGAATGTCAAATAATGCTCCTTTACGTTTACTTTTCCTTTTGAACAGGAATACCGCAGTATTTCTGGCAGTAGCTCTATGCGGGGCTACATTTAATGATGTCGCGGAGAAAGACTTTAAGAATGGAACTGAAAACACCCCTATTCGCAAAGTTTTGGAGAATGCATTAAAAATCTTACCAACGTTGTCCCCTGTAAACCTAACCGATAAAATTATCTTTTCACCTAACACGCCAAGTGGTCAAAACACTGAAGGCATTTGGCCAATTGCAAACGTTGAGCATGAATGTACGTATGTTGCCATCCTCACCTGGCCCATGGAGTCAGTTTTTAAAGGTGGCAAAAATCAAGTTATTTTCAATGTGAAAAGACCAGGGAACATCAGAGGAGCAGACCAAATTGTCACTTTCTTGGAAGCAATGTTAGTAGCATAGGAAAAGGGGGCAATTTCTGGCTTCTCGGAGGAAGTCAAAACCATTCAAATTAATTATGCTTTCCAAAATGGTTGGGTTACACTCAAAAAGCCCACCCAGTAAAACTAAGTGCTTCCAAGCACCTGAAATCCCAAATCTATATTTTCATATAAATTTAGTGAATAAATTTATTGTAACAAAAATGCATCTTTTACTTTTAATTTTTACGTTTACCAAGTAACCGTTGCCTAGCATGGAACGTCCTCTTACTGTCTGCTTTAAATTTAAAATTTCAATCCGTTTTGCCTTAGAATCTCAAAATTCCAGCTGCGCAGTTTGTATGCTGGAATGCTTCCAGATTGTAAAAATTTTGAAACTTGCGTGAGCGGTGTTAAACACGAATGGTCGGTACGAAGTGATAGTCCCAACGCCATTCAAATTGGTCATTTGTAAACCATAAACCAACTATTAGTCGCAAAAGGAAGTAAATTGAAAAAAACGCTTAGTATTTCAAAATCATCAGTTATATTTAGACAAGATGTTTTCTTAAATCTTGGTTTCACACAATGGTATTGATGCAATTTATGTAATAATAATGCATAGAAAATTTAAGACATAGCAGGACACACAGTAATATTTAACCTGAAAAGTTTTATTTATACTTGGTTTTTAACAGATCGCAGACAATTTTAAAACTTTAGGAATTCAAGTTTCTTTCAATTTTAACGTTGAGTCCGATATCTCTTTTCCAAAACGCCTCCGCTCATCAACGATTACCATTCTACAATTCCATAGTTGTTAAAATGAAGATTTTTGTGTTGGAAGGTAAGCGCATTTTCGAGAAACCCGCCAATACAACCATAAGCTTCTAATCCATCATAACGGATAATCGCAAATTGGAGTTTAAGGATGTACATCAACTTCCGAAATTTCGAGTACACTACCTCGCTCTTGATGATGTAGCGTACATGCGTTTGGATGTGACAATAAGTTGGATATGCTACGATTCTTTGTACAACGATATTCTAATTTATTTTGCAGGTTCAGAACAAAATTTTCACCATTTTTGGTAAACTTTGTCGGGGAGTGATTTGAAATATTTTGGAAATCTTTGAAACATTTTAAACTATCTATCATTATTATTATTTATATCATTATCATTTTATCATTATTACAGAATTATTTACTGTAATTACATACAGAGAGTCCTAAAAGTAATGGCAAAAAACAGCTATGGGGAACTGATTTAATCGCCACCTGTCGGCTCTCACTCAAACTAATTCACCCGCTGAGAAGTGCATGGTTAAATCAACCTCCATTTGTTTTGATTCGCTAAATGTAACTACCATTTTAAAGTTAAATTTTGTTAATTCAAGTCTTTAATTGAATTAACCGGCACGCGACGCTGCATCTAATTTTCACGCTCAAAGGTAACTGTCGTCACGTCCCCGAAATTTACTTTCTTTTTGCCAGTAATTTTCCAATGAAGTAAACAATAAAGCTTATTATTTGCAGTGGTCAGCGGCGTTTCATGGTTTGTTGGAATATACGTTTTCAGAAGATCTTTCGCCCATGTTCTTGGTGTTTCTGAAGTTGTTGCTAAGGACATTTGATATAGCAGTCTTGATAATTTCAGAACAACAACTTCATCACTACCTTCAAGAGACTTCTGCATGGGCACAGCCTTTAATTTTTGAGTATTGGGACTTTCCCAAAGATTTGAAAGAATTTTCTCAACCTTAACATTTCAAAGATTTTACAAATTTATAGCAGAGATTTCTTTATGTATGTAGGCGGTAATAAGTAGGGAGGTATGTCTCACATAATTTTTTTTTCCATTCATACGTTCGAACCATACTTGACTTATTATCATATTTGACAAAATACGTTAAAAATCCATGAAATATTAAATTTAAACATTAGCAGAGAAACACTTAACCAGAAATAATAAACAGATTTTTTTGGAGGTATTTTTCGCGTCCTTTTGGTAGTCATTGGCCATTTGAGTCATCGAGACTATAATAACCTTTCATTTAACACAAAACTAGCAAGAAAGCAAAAACGATTTCTAGGTTTCAAAATTTCAATTAAATTTAGTTTACGGTGTAAAAATTAACTAGAAATTTTGTTTTTACAGGGAATTGGGTTTTTATATACATTCTGAATCTAACTACGACATTTAAATAGCCGATTGGGTAATCCCCGGCTTAGCACGGGCACGTTAGCTTTTTGACACATATTAAGTAAATTAACCTAAAGGATTTCTAAGTCATAGAAGATTAAAATAAAAGCAAGTTCTTGAAAACAGAGTTTGCCATCTACAATCGCGCAAATTGTACTCGGGCAGCATTGACACATACTCTCATTCAGACTAGCCAAACATTGACAACGTCTTGACAAAGGCATTAGCATACACTTTATGAAACAAAAATCAAATAAAAATGATTTAAGAATAAAGACAAAAAGTGCGAGATTTTATAAGGCCGGTGGATGGGCTTGATTGCCAAACTTGCATAATTATAATAAGGCAAGCAACAAAATTTGTCAGAATATCTCTAGATTTTCTTACTTTACTTCCGAATAGCGCCTTTAATTCTGTTCGGTCAACACAACCTTGTACGGAACTGTACAAGGTTCCAGCAACCTCCAAATCCACTTTACTAATTCCTCCGTCGTGAACAAGGTGCAAGGCGGTTCCAACTGTTTTTTACATACATTAATATATATTATCCTTTTTGTACTTTATTTAATAAAATGGTAGATTGGACGTTGTATTGGTTTTTATGAAATATATATAATATGCTAGCAAACTCTTTTATATTAACAGAATTTAGGAAGAGCAAATTTGGATAACTTAAGGCAAGAGTTAGGCAGATAGAGAATAACCCGTTGCAAACGCACGTAATTTAAGTAGCGTATTGTACTGATTTCAAAATACTTTCCTGCAAAACTAGAAAAACCACGAAAAAGTGAAATAATGGCGTTGGGGTCAATTACAAGCTAGTTCAAAAATGGTTAGTGGTCAGATATAAAGCTGAAACCATCATAATTTTACGATTTATGCAAAACTAGCAAAAACCCGTATAACCGATTTTTGGTATTCGGGTCATTTCAATAAGGGTAGATGCCATACAGTCGCTTAGATCCTTGAAAACATCGTAAATTTTCGATTATTGCAAAACTAGCAAAAATCCGAATTTTCAAATTTGGGGGTCATTTAGGGGGTTGTCAAAATGATGGGTATGACCCATCTTTGAAGTTTGCCTTACCCTTGGCCCCTACTATACCTGAAAACAAATTTGAAAAAAAGTTGACTCCGTTTGAGTGTTATCGCAAAACCAAACGGACAGATGGACATACGGACAGACGAACGGACAGAACATTCCCATAAAGTAGTTAATACGCTACTTAATAAAATACTAGAGTAATATTTAATTGAAAAAATCAATATAATTTGCTATAATATAATAAATATAATATTATAAAATTAGGTTACCTATATTATCATCCGTTTCGTTGACTGAAGCCTCAGTTATATCTCGCTTTACAATAAAGTCCAAACAATTCACCAATTTGATCGCGTTTTTTAAATCGGTGGAATCGGACACTTTTCCATAAAATTCCTTCTCAAAGATGTCTACAAAATAACTAAATTAGTAATTCTTCGTGGTTTTTACATATAGTAAAGCGAACTAATTTACCGCAATCTTAAACTAAAAATGACTTGTCTTTTACAGTTTATTTTCATATTATTTTAAATTGAAAAATTATGGACTAGCAAAATAGGTAAAGTATATATTATTTCTTCGAATGCACGTCTATGGGACCTTGGAAACTTCTCTGATTTAGACGCCTTTGAAATTACGTTCTAATATTGTTTTCACAGTCGACTAAATGTCGACAAAATAAAAACTAAAAAACGGCAATCCCCGTTAGTATTTAAAAATTATGTAATTATAAAATTAGATTTAAACATATAAGAGAATTTGTTTGATGCATTAAAAATGACTAGTTCCAAACAACAAAATTTATAAATTCTCATTGGTTAAATTTAAAATATTTAAATATTTTCAAAATAGGAAATAAGCTTTCAGTGTGCGAAGCCCGAGCCAGGATTTCTTATAGTTCATAGTTCTCAATAGTTCAATGTTCTAAACCGCTCCCAAATTGCGCAGAATTCTGTTTAACAGTTTTTGTCAACAGTTTATTTTTGTCAAGCATTTTTCACAATGACCTTTTGACCCAGGAAACCATGACAGAGTTGTCCGATTAAGGCCATATTTGATTTCAGCCTCTGTGTACATAATGTATACTCTATATACATAATTCCTATACAAAGTTTGGTCACAATCTGACAAATTTTAATTTTTAAAGGTAAGGGCCCCCTTTCTCATCTTAATCTCAAAATATTTTATCTTGACCTGTGATTCCAAAGGGTTTGACCAACCAGCCCCATTTTCGAACTTAGCTTTCGTATTACCCTAAAAGCCATGTATGGCAAATTTTTAAACACTCTGACATGTGGTTCGTCCGCTAGCGTGTTCCAAACAGACGGACAGACACGGTGATCACATAAACCCTGGCTCGGGTTAAAAAGTGTGGACATTTTTAAAGAACACGTTTTAAACATTATTGTCATAGTCTTGCAATACTAGTGTCCGGAACAGTATTGGGTTAGGTTGTGCAAATAGGTACCTAATGTTGATAAATGTATAAATAGCACCTCACAAAACTTACATTTAAAAAATGCCACGTCTGTGTAAATCTTCTCAATGGAATTAAAATTTTTCAATGTATAGTTCCATAGTTCTAAAAACAAGGTTCTCCTGCCTTCTGCTTCATTCATGTGAAAGTGAATTGAGAAAAGCCTGTTGTCTTGGTCGTTGCTATGAGTTGCTTCATAGATGGCGTATGCAACGCCCTCGATTTGAAACACCTTCTTGAGTGTCATGTCTTGAATTGGTTGTAAACTTTGTTGGTTATTGGCGGATTCCCTTTTTCGTTCCAAAGCTTTAGAAACCCTCATCTGCTCCTTTTTAATGCCAAATCTTTGCATGGAACTAAGCTTAAGACCCTTAAAAAAGTTCATTTCGTTTTTGGGTAAATCTGCCTTAACTTTCAAAATTTTCCGGAAATCAATATTGTACACGACTGTTTTGAGATTATTCGCCACCTTAAATGACACCTTCGTATTATATTTTATATTCACAACAAGGTTTTGTAAAACATATAATGTAATGTAATAAAAAATGGCTAAAATAAAGTCTCATAGTAGCTTATATAAATTTGCATCAGCTAATAATATATCGGTTAAGGTTACTACGGCCACTGTTGTAACCGGGATTCAAGCCCATCAATCAATCAAAAACCCGACTTAGGCACCCTTAAGGTCATTTCAAATTTATTTCTTCAAACATAAATTATAAATTCCTAAATTGGTTTAACCATAAACCATAAATACTACGCTTACCGCATTTCCAAAAACGTTTTCAATGTCGCCCACTGTGTAACCGCCATCATAGACTGCATAGAACAAGAATATTTGCTCAATAAGTGAAACGTCAAGTTTGGTTCCTTCCTCTAGTATAAGCTTCGCAACAGCTAGATTTAATAGTATTACAAATGATGAAATGTAATAGTTATTAGTTATAGTTATTCATCATTAACTAAGAAAACAAATACACAAGCTACCCAGGGGTTGGCGCACGTAGTTGTACTTTCCAGGTATGTTTCGACCACTACCACTTCTTGCCAGCATGTCCAGTATATAAATGAACTTTTGAATGTAGTTTTCCACAGGAGTTTTTATAGCGAATTTGGATATGGTTGATTTTGGTGTTTGTTTCCAGTGTACCAACGTTTCTGTAAAGTAGTGTATGGCTTTTAGTCATATGAACGTTGTTATGTTATGAGTTTATATGTAAGGTGTTTGCCAAAAATAAAACTTAATAATTCAGGTTAACTCAATTTTTGTCCATTATTCAAAACATTTTGCAACACACCATTGGATGGCGTAACCAACGTTTACAAACTAATTAAATTAAAAGAAAAGTTGTTCATCACAGATCATATTAAGCAACAATCGTAACAAACCAAAATATTATGACTAGGTTCAGTGAAATTAAACCTCTGGACAAATTGTAAACAAACATTAACATAGAAAAACCATAATTTACTTGAAAAGACATCTAGGGAATTCAACAATTTGTCCAAAATTTCTGACCCTTCTACAAAACTTTGACTATAGATGCTGACTGAATTCTCCGTGGTATGAGCCGCAGAGAGAAATCGGCACGACTTAACATTTAGCAAATTGCCATTTTGTGTACTTGATTCAGTAACTTCTACAACGGTAACATACTCTTTTCCC
>VYYI01003129.1:0-12953 GCA_021029175.1 Bilobella aurantiaca
AAATTAGAATAAAGCTATTTAATCTTCTAAAAAAATATAATATTATATTATCTAAAGCCCCCAAAGCTATTGTTTTAATAAACTATTTTAAGTTTTAGAGTATATTCTGAATACTTTTAGTTATGCTTCTTCTCTCAATTTCTATATTATCCTCCTCATCTCCTATTATATTCATTATTTTAATTATTACCCAAACTTTATGCGTTTGCCTATCTATAAAGCTTCTGTCTTATTCCCTTATTCCCTTATTACCCACTTACAAATGGATCTGCTAAAATTAAAAAATCTAAGTACTTTAGTAACCGGAAACTTGATAGTACCACCAAATTCTGGAATGCCCAAATAGTTGGCCCTACTTCAGGGTCACGCTGTATAAAATTCGCATTTGTTTGAGTTGTTCAGAAGATGTAAAATGTATAACGTTAATACGTACGTAAACGTAAGGTAAAAGTAACGTACTTTTAACAAAAGTAACAATCATAAAATTGAGTTCTTGCAATAAAGGTTCAATTGGTTTTGACACTAGCTACGCCTCCCGGAGTAACAATAGTCCCATACTCACATTAGATGACTCACTGTATCTTGCACCTTCTGTAGAATCCCACATTTAGTAAGGTTTTGTTTTTGTTTGCTCTTTGACATTCGTCTTTAATCCTTTTATTGCAATCTTCAGATGCGACCCCCAGACGCGACGAGTAGAGTCGACCACTTTGGGATGAACAGGCTATGCCATACACCACTGTGGCGGGCAACACTATGGCATAGAACACTGAACACTATAGTATAGACCACTATGGTATAGACTACTACAGGATTGAAGACTATGGCAGTGACGGCTGTGTCACTCACCGATACTCCAACGAGCCAAGAATTCACGTTGGGTCACTTTGGGTCGACAGGTCACAAGAGGTCAAGATGTCTTATTGTTCTACACTTTTGTTGACGAAGAACACTGTCTTATTGTTCTAAACTTCAGTTGAAAAGGAGCGAGTTTTTTGGGAGATCTTCTCTCCTTGGAGGTTCTACTGGCTACGACTGCGCAAATACCGAATTGATGACAATATTCGACTACTGCGACTCCTTAGGAGCAAGCGAATGAACAGAACATTTTCCAGTGCTTTAGTGATGTCGTTAAAATGTTTAAAAAAACAAAGGCCGACTGCAAAAAATTTTCGCGAATTATAAACTTTTAAAGAAAGTGGACAAAAAAATAGAGTAGATAAAATAGAGTTAAGTTGCTTGCACCAAAATACCAATACTTATAGGTCATTTTTGAGGTTAAGAAAGAATGAGTCACTCGGGACTTGCTGCGTGTGGTCATTTGCTAGTTGCTAGTTTGCTAGTCCTAGCTAGTGTGTCATGTCTATTTGCTCAATGTATATTCAGCCACACACGTAAATTATTCTGCTCCATATGGTCTTTTCCTAATTGTCACAGTCCTAAAACTGTTCCGTATGCTCATTTGCTAGATTCATAGTCCTAATCTTAGTGTCAGGACCATTTTTCTTAGCGTATAAGTCAAACAATCACACCGAATTGTTGATTAAGCTGCTCCGTACAGCTAAACGTGGCGCACTTTGGTTTTAGAGAATGAGTCCATTGATTTGAACCTTCAGTGTCACATATTTTGGAGATGCTGTGTCGTGTGTATTTCGCTACAGAGGAACGGCGCTGAACAAATGGCACGTACCTTCCCAACTTGTAACGATAAGCAGGAGGCCGAGTGCTCTTAAGTGTGCACGTAATTACAATAGGCCTCTTCAATGTCTCTTGTAAATCGTTGGCCTGATTCACAATCCTTGATTACTACTACAAAACGTGGCTTCATTGGATTATAGTCCTACTTACCTAGTATTGTCTACGGTCAGTGCCTATGTAGGTCCGCGCCCAGCGATAAGTGTCCGAGGTTAGTTAATTAATTTGATAAAGACTCTAATTATGCAATACATATTAAATCGAGTAAGTAAGCTGAAGCGATTGAGTAAACAAAATATTTTGATACATTGTTTACAAAAGTTAAAAGCTTTGAATCTTTGACTTCCCGCCATCTCTACTCGTGAAGATGAGACAATGCTCCACCAAGACGGTCTTAGAAGCCCAAGCCCACCGAAGACCGAGTTCTTCGAGTTTTTGCTGAGTTTGGTCTGGCAAAAGTCTTGAGACCGGGCTTCCGTGGGCTTGACTAGAAGCCGGTCTTCAAGACTATTTTCGCGGAATTCGGCTCCAGGGTACGATGCATTTTTCAATCTTCAGCAAATCTCACTCAATCCACATATCAGCCTTATTTTACATGCCAATCTAGTAAATGTATACTAAAATGGTAAAAAAAATTCAATATTACTGATCGTGAAGGCAGCGATTTGCATTCGGGGTTGGTTTTTGAGCGTTAGCGTTGAAGAGGCGGGTTATTTAAACTAAGCGTTTAATTAAGACATTGGTGTAGGGGACAAGAGGAAGCAGAAGACGCGTTTTCCCTTTTCCTTGTCACGAATCCCTCTGAGGAAACCAAGCAAAGTGACATGCCCTTCCTTCGCTCTTCTGCTTCCTCCTTCCATTCTCCCTCAATTCCTTTTTGTCCTTCTCAAGTAGTAGGGCATCAGTTAACTATCTCAATTAACTAACAATTAATCAAAGGTTAGAGTTCACTAACTTAATTAATTAACTACAATTATCCATTTAACACTTGCCTAATAAGTTTACCTGATTGTACAATAATTTAATGTGTTGTACCTAATTAAAGTCAAGGCAATTTAAAATCATCAAATCAGCCTAATTCAAAATCTTCATTTTCCTAAATTCAATTAATTAAAAAACACTTTATTAAGTATTAAATTCAGTCACTTGAGCACACTTAGAGCTATCCACTTAAACATCTGGTTCTTCGATACCGGAAGCAGCTTCCGATAAAACCAATAGTGTGAGCTATCTCGACCTCCTCAAGTCAAAGTTCACCGTCAAGTGACATCCGTCGCTCCCTAGGTCAAATGTCAACATGACGAAACAGAAATCGTCCACGAAGATGCAAGGTGCAATTGCTGTTACAATGAAGGAGACGAAGCTCAGCGAGTTCAAGACTTCAACTTCAAAATTGCCTGCTGGCAAAAAGTCATACTGCTCTCGGTGTCGGTCCTCGTCGACTCGGACGAAATGTTGGCAGAGCATTAGCCGACGCTGGAGTAATGTGACGCACTTCTGGACACCGCACAGCTCCATATCCTCAGTGCAAAGGAGGCCCTTGAAAGGAAAACCGTAAAAGCGCTCGCAGCAGCTTCCGGAAGTACGTCGACGTCCTCACCGCCTTCCTCAGCTCCACGAAAGCAGTCGACGAAACTTCCAAAAATTGGCCTTTCTTCATTTGACGGTAAACTGGCAATTTGGATGAGTTTCCGCGACCTGTTCTCGGCGTTGGTCGCTAAAGTTGACTTCACTGACCCCGTCTTCAAGATGTCATATTTCAAGACAGCCTTGAGGTGAGAAGCGGCACTCCAGCTCCGTAACTCGACAGTTCATGAAGGGTACTTTGATGTCGCTTGAGCGGAGGTACTAAAGAGGTATGAGAATACACGTGAATTAGTATTTACTCATATTTCTAAAATTGTCCACGCCAAGCAACTCACCGGAGAAGGACACCATGCTCTTCAGCGACTCATGGACACCGCCACCGAGGCTACACAGTCCCTTCAGGTTTTAAATAGGTAGGTTGATCACTGGGATGATTTTTTGGTATTTTTAGTCGTAGAAAAGCTCGACAGTGACAATATAAAAGGGTGGAGCAGGTAACTACCCAAGGACAACGCTGTCCCAACGTTCAAGGACCTTACACAAATTTCTAGAGTCCAGAATCCGCAGTCTCCAGGCAGTGTCCAAGGCTCCAATGCTCACTGGGAAATGCTCACTCTGTCTAGAAGAGTGGCACCTAGTATTTAAAAGTGCTCAATTCATGGAACTTGATTCGGCAGGTAGAAAAGGCATTATTCAAAAAATTAAACTCTGTTTGTCATGTTTCAGCTCGAAACACAAGTCGGCAGAGTGCCCTTCAACCAAACACTGCAATGCCTGCAATGGAAGGCACAACACGCTCCTTCACAAGGCCAGCATTACCAAGGGCGTGTACAACGCAGTCCCAACGCCTTGTTTACTCCAGCAGTTTCACCTCAAGGCCAAGGGCCACAAAAGTCGGTCCAAGGTTGGAGTGCTGGGGGATACGCGCCTAGCGGTCCAGGCTCCAGCGGCCCAACCATACACTCCGCCGATACGCCGCAGTGCTTCAACACTGTAAGGGCCCTTCTGGGAACCGCTGTCGTCTTGGCAACCCTCGCTCACGGCAACCAAGATTTTGTCAGAGTGTTCCTCGACTCAGGCACACATTATCAGCGAGGCCACCATGCAACGCCTCGTCCTTCCTCGCTCAAGCTCCGAACCATTTATTTTTGGTGTCGGTGACACATGCGTCGGCCGGAGCAAAGGCACCACCACGGTGACCCTCACATCTCGGTTTGGAAACTACAGTTTCTCGATCACGGCTATGGTCATGCCAAAAGCCACATCTCCGCAGCCAATAGAGCCAATGTACACTTCCATGTGGAGCCACCTACAGAATCTGCCCTTAGCTGATCTCCTCTAAAACATTCCAGGAAGATTTACCTTATTTAAGTGTTGACATTTTCTTTCCCCTTCTTTCTGGGCAAAAGGTTGAAGGGCATGCTGGGACACCTTCCGCCCTGAATAAAAAGTTGCAATAGATTGTAGGCGGAAGCACTGCCTACAATCGGCGTATTATTGTACTCTACCATACTTTTCGCAAAAGGGGTCCTTTGACACTTTAGATTTTACGGGTTAAACCTCGTTGAGGACTCACAAAAATTAAAGACAAATCAATAACTTTGCAACATTGAAACTAAGCTCTTTTGCCCATTTGTGTATATTAGCAGCACATTATGGCATTAAAGTAGTTCAATAGCCCTGCTTAATCATCGAAATAAGTTTGATGAAGATTAGCCTGTATGAGCTCACAACGGTTCCTTGTGAGTGTCACTGCACTGCAGCATGGCTTAACATAAGACAGTGAAGTAGACTAAGTTGCGGAGTACAATTCTATCACTTGTACAAAACTATGTACTATGTACAAACATACATCATACACTAGTAGATGCTATACTATAATAATTGGTATTCTCCTTTCCTTACTTGCATGTCGATTATAGGTTTGCCCTCAACAAGGATACTCTTTTCGGATCTATTGATACCATATTTTAAGCCATATAGCTCTCTGCAGACATTTCAATAATGTACAATGGTTCATCAATGTAGTTGTTGGAGATGTACAATATATGTTAAACAGGAAATTAATTGTTTTTTTATCTGTCAGCTTTCTAATTATTTTAATAAATGCTCATTTTTCAAATGATGAATGGAGGAAGAAAAAGTTACATAAACTATTTTGTAAAATGTGCTCCGTCTCTACCGCTTCAAAAAAAAATTATCACGAGCAGGAGAATTAACTGCTAGCTAAGCCACCCCACGCGTAGTATTCCCCGCCTGAAAATTGCCCCAAGCTTACTTTCATTTGTGTTAATCGTTGGAGAAGACTTTTGCAATCTTTGCGACCATGTAGTGTTCCTTGACTTTGAACTCATATGAATTCGGTGGGTTGATTAATGTAAAGCTAACGACTGATCAAATAATCTGTTCGGTTCGCCCGTGCATAAATTTGGGCACTGCTTTTTGAGCAAAAAGGAGTTTAATTTGGGTACATACAAAAGTTAGCAAAAACTACATATAATGTTAATTTTGTTCCTTGAACCCTAACTTACTTTTCACAAAATTCTGAGAAACCGTTTATGGTCACAAAATATATACAAAGAGAAAATGTTTCTTAATTCTCTTATTGTCTTAAGTTGGGAAACCAATATTTTCTCGTCATTATGTTATCCGAATTGATCTGCCATTTAGCGGAAATGTTCGTCAAGATGCAATTTAGGGAAACAATCTTGCATCAACATCAATAACATGGTTACTTTGGTGAAATTATGTTTAGTTTCATTATACTCCTTCTCTAGTGCTCCTACATCAATAACATTGTTTTAAACAAAATGGAAATTTGCGCTAGTTTGATCTACCCTAAAACACACTGCTTCTTACATTGGTTCAAATAGTATAATAAAAATATTATCATTATTGTTAGTTTGATTGTCCAAAAGAAACCTTTTTCAACATTAGGTAAAAGTTCTTGAAAAAGAGGGAGATTGGCTAACAATTCATTTTTATAATAGACAATCTTTCGTATACATGTTGATTGTAGGCATACAATGATCCATAATGTTATTCACACATAACCAATTTTTCACTTTAGTTCTCTGTTTTTTTGTTAGCAATAAACAACGTTTTTCAATTATATTGTCGGAGAAGTAAATAAAGAAAATAAACAAATAAAAAATAATGTATTTTTTAAGAAAGTTATTAGCTTTCAATAGATAAATCTGTTAGTAAAATCTAAAATATGATAAGTTATGTAAATTATTATTTTACCTATTCTCCGTATCCACTGCTTGTGGTCCACTACATGTTGACCATCCGCTCTGCAGAAACGCAAAATAACGCTCCTTTACTTTTTAATTTAGAAACAGAGGTCAACTCAATCCTCTCTGTTTCGAATTGGTTTGCTTTTAATAAATAGAGTTTCGTTTTGTTCTGTTATTCTTAATTTTTAAAAAAGCACTCCTGCACTATCCCTTTTGTGTTCTTTCAAAATCAAAAATTTAGGCTGTAATTTAAAAGATTGAGATTTCACACAAAACTGTTACGGCAATCTTCAACACTGATTGCTACGTCTACGCCGAAGATGCAAACAGCGAGTAAAAGCCGCCGTAAGACGGCGTTGGAAAGCTAGTACAGATGAATGGTAACATATTTTACAGTTTAGCTGTCTGTTGGGATGGCGTTTCTCAATCATGTTGTGGAAGATCTAAAGAAATAATGTATTTGTTAAAGAAAGTTTTTAGCTTTTAGGGGATAAATTAGTCGCAAATTTTTTCTTGTCATTACGATGCTAGTTTTTTAAATGATGAATGGAAAAAGATAAGTTTATGTAAATTATTATTTTACCTATTCTGTGTCTCCGCTGCTTAAAAAATTAATGGCAGTAAGTAGATAGCACAGCGACATTAGCCACCCCACGCGAAGCATTCCCCTCCTAGAAATTACCCCAAGTTTTCCTTTCAATTGGGTTATGTCCCTACACACTCTTTTACATGTAGACCAGCGGCTCTGCCGAAATGTCAAATAACAATCCTTTACCTTACCTTACTTTAAATTGTGTTGTGTAATAGACGTTAAAAAAATGTAGCTATGTTTGTATTGAAGGGCCTTACCAAGCAAAAAGTGAAACAGTAAATGCTTAGTATATGAGTTCCTTCCATACCACATTCCTACACTCTCCTTTACATGTTGACCATCTGTGCTGCGGGAATGTCAACAGAGTCACTTCTCTTAAAGGCATAGAATAACATTGTTTAAGTTTAATTATTGTTTTAGGTTGTTCACCTATTTATGTTTAGTAGTTTTCGACGTTTTTGTTAATTATTTTCTTTCGGCTTATTATATTTGCTTTTTATATTTATTAGCAGATTTATTGATGTATTTATTACATTAAAGAGACATGCCTAAAATCTAAATCTTGTCCGTTACGTCGGCTTCTACTACTTTGTTAAACTACGTATTATAGTAAATAAGCATTTGTTGTTTCACTTTTGTAATTGTGTGCGGTGTTTCTACGGATACGTCCTCGTGCCTTCTTGAAAGTTCAAAATAAATGATCAATCACTAATTATGCCTTTCTGAACTAAAACAAGTAATGAAAACAAGGGTATCGTGTTACAACCTTAAACAACATTTGTCTCAGGTAGTGTTTTAAAAATTATTTTGTTCTCAAGGGTACTGGGAGATGAGACAGCTTGTGGCGGGAAAGTGAAGAAGAAGGAAGCAGATAGCATAAGCATAGGGTTAAGGCATAGGATAGTTAGTGTGAAATAAACCGTGTTGACGACAACACCTTCTCTCGTGGCTCTCCGTCATTCATTGAGGGTGGTGGGTTTCCGTCCACCGTAGCCACCAGCAACCACCATCTCACACTCATCGACCTACCAGAGGTCATAGGTCATCCCTACAGGTCAGTTAGAGGTCATATGGGTCATAGATAGAGGCATCCGGGTCACAAGCTAGCTGGGATAATTGGTGAAATAACGGACTTTAACTAAAATTAAAAAACTTTATAAGCAACATGGTGCTTTAGTTTACTAGTATTTTATAGAGATTGTCGCGATTACTGTGTTTGTGTAACAAGTCGTATTCCTTAGCTTCAAGAGGAAAAGCAATGTTAATGACATGTTTTGTTATTTTTATGTAAAGTATATTTCGGAGTGCAAAGTTACTGAAAACTTCGCACTATGGTCAGTGCGGAGTCTAGAGTAAGCCTTTCAGGCCTCTAGTGATGTAGCGCAGAATTTAACACCACCAATTTTGCATTTCGTGTCAACAACTCTGTTGTGTTTATTTTCTTCTCAACAAAAAATGAAAATCTACCCCAACGGAACCCCTACATTTTCGTCACAACAGTAAAAGTATAAATGCTTAACACAAGATGATATCAAAATTATAGTTTTACAACGTTGTGTTCTGCAAATACTAATTTTCATTTACTCTTTAAATAGGTATCAAGACATGGATTATTCCAAGAGAGTCATTGTCTCCCTTTTCTTTCTTCAAGTTTTCTTCATCTCCACGCAAGCCAAGGTAACCACAACTAAGCACATAAAGCAACCACACACAAACACAAATAAGCGAACGCGCTAAATTAGATACCATTGCAATTGCAGAGGCAATTCAACTAAACTGTAGTTTAATTTGCCTAGTTAAACAATAACTTTAATTAGAAGAGTTTAGTTTACAGTTATTTTATTAAATCTACTTTGAAAAAATTAGATTTCAAATGCATTGTTACTCTCACTGGCATGTCATTTTTTGAAATAGTATTTACTTTCAATTTTACAGGTTTAAATCAGTGTTAGTTCTTAATATGTTATTCAGTAACCGTATCAAGATAAAGGAGTCTAAACTTGAGTAACATAAATACCTTCCTAATCACGATCCAAATTTTATCATAAGCACTAAATTAAAAAAAATTGAGCACTATATCTAACATTAAAATTAGCAGTAACACTTTAACACATTAGCACAACAACTATTTATATATATATTTAATACGGAAGGCTCCTATTGTGTGTGCGTAACCAGGGGGCAGGGTAATTGTTCCATAAAACTCACCTAGCGTTTAACACATAATGAGAAACATTTATTTAAATTTCATAAAAATATATGTTTATTTGTCAAAATAGTGCTTTTACATGAAACCTCGCAAACGTATACATGCTAATTGGCATCATACCTTTATACGTTCGTAAGTACTTCTATTAGATTGTCATCTTGCTTAATTATTGTTAGATTTTTGAAATTTTTGACTATTTTTCCAACTCAATTTTTATGGGATTCAAGACGTAAAAATGAAACATGCAAGAGGGGATAGCGTACTAATAATTTAAAAAATTTCACGATTTGTCACGTTCAGATATTTTTTAATGAGTTAAAGAGTTTTAAAAAATCATCAAAATTTTGAAAATCTGAAAAAATCTAATATAAAGATGGGACGCTGAATTTAGCATGAAACCAACCTGATAGCAGTACTCAGCAGCTTACGTTACGTATTTGGCGTGTATGCTTTTGCTAGGTTATATTGCTAGAATTTTGTAGAATTTCGGAAAAAGACTAGCCAAGCAGGCCGTTTGTAGGACAAGGACAGGCATTTAAATCAAAATGCTCCTCTCCTAGAAAGGGCTTCTTTGACCCATTGCGCCGTACAAGCTTGACTTCAATTCTAATTTAGCCATAACTTCTACTTTTCTTTATTAAGGGTTCTTGCAATTTCAATGTTAAAGAAACATATTGTCATGGTGCAATGTCTAACTTGATGGATGAAATAAAGTACTTGGGACACGCTCACTTTATACATACCCTGCGTGTGCAGAAAACAACTCTTTCGACAATTGAAAACTATACCACTGATAATGTCTATAAAAACATAACAATAGCACACAACCCAAATTTGACATCTATTGGCCCCTGGGCGTTTAAGAAATGTGAAAATTTGAATATAAACAACTGCCACAAATTGGACTCCGATCAGCTATGGGCTTTTGTGTCGACGCGTGTAACGAGTAATCTATCATTGACATCTATGGAACTCACAAAGGTTCCAGTTCCAGTCAATGCATTTCAAGCACTCTCTGCTTCTTCAAATGTCGAAATTAATTTGGAATCCAATAAAATAAAAACATTTAAAGCAAAGTTGGCAGGACTGGACTTGCGCAAGTTGAGCTTAAAAGACAACTTGCTAGATGACAAATCCTTTTCGAAAGATGTTTTTAAAGGCGTCAAAAAAATCGAGCTGCTGGATTTGTCGAACAACCCCGAAATGACTGATGAGAGAGGAAGGCCATTCTGGTAGCATTGTAGTCTCAGTGTGCCCCATGCAGACTTGACATCACTGACAATTTGTACACATGTGTCATATGTACATATGCGTCACATGTACATCACTGACAAAATGTACATATGTGTCAGATGTACACATGTGTCTTATGTATATATGTGTTGCATGTACTTCACTGACAAAACGTACATATGTGTCAGATGTACACATGTGTCTTATGTATATATGTGTTGCATGTACATCACTGAAAAAACGTACATATATGTTATATGAGCATATATGACACATGTACATCACTGACGAAATGTACATATGTGCTATTTGTTCGCACGTGTTATATGTACCGTACGTGATATATATGTGTTGCAAATAAATCACTGACAAAATGTACTTGTGTGTTACTAATTATACTCTTGTCATCTTTTTCAGTCTGTCAGTAAAGGTGAAGTATGCATGGGGTACGTTGAGACAACCATGCTCATTAGCTAAACTTTGAAAAATCTCAACCGCGAAATTCAAATCCTATTTATCAATTACAGCAAATCAACTCAAAAAATGTTCGGCCCTTTATAACTTAATTCGAATATTTTTATACTTTTTAATGGAAAAAGGACAATTTATTCTGTTGTGGATCAACGCCAAATGTACAGATAATTCGAAACTGGGCTTTGCTAAAATTCGAAGTTGTAAGTTTATTATTGTAAATGTAAACAACTACAAAATCAAAGCACTTTATTAATTTTTGTTTTCAGAACAAACCAGAAGAATCAAATAAACTGGTGCGCATAAAGCGTCGTTTTGAGTGCGATCAAAAGAGGGACTTCAAAAATCGAGAAGAAAGGATAAGAATAACGAGAGTGGAGAACACTCATAAAGCAAGACTTCGGAACCGACAGAAGAACTAAACAAACAGTGACTCCTCTAAATATACTGATTCAAAGCATACAAATTTATTTTAATCAATTTTTCAGATTATTGGCAGCATGCTTTGCTAGACACGCCTACTGTCCCTCCTTGTAGCAAGTATAAGCGGCATCAACAGCACGTTTCAAGTTTGGTAAGTACTTCATTTCGATATTAATGCCTCTGCGCGCATCCACGACACCATCGACGATGTAACGTATCATGATGTAGTTTACGTTGCGAAACTGGTGCCATTTAACATGGATATTCGAGCCAATGTGCACCTAAAGAATTAATTAAATAAAGTTAATTACGAACTTAATAAGTTTTGACAGATTTTATCTAATTTGATATTTTAAACTGATTTACATCGCCATCCCGAATCCGCCTGGACGGAGAGTCATGTTCCTTGGGTGCGAGGTCCAAGACGATCTCCTGCCAATAATATTTTAAAAATTACAAATTTAAACTAATCAGTTTCTTAGAACAAACAACAGTTGAGCATTTGATGTTACATTGTATATGCTTACGCTGTCATTGCTCCTTGACATTTTTGGCCTCGGAGGACATTGAAATTCATCGTCAGACTCGCTGTCATTGCTTTGGCCGCGTTTGACCGTCTAGAATTATTCAAATTTCATCAATTATAATTTTTTAAACAGCATTTTGCAATTTTCAGCCAATTAATTTTTAAATATTTAAAGTACCTGCTGCCTAACAGCACGTCGCTTCGCCTGGCAGACATTAGGAGAACCTGCGGCTGCGGCTGCTTCTTTCCTTGGTGGTTTCTTTGAAGTGGCTTTCTCACTCCTTTTGACCAAATTCAAGGGCTTCTTTGCAACTGGCTTCGAAATTGTTGCTGCAGCCTTAACTTTTAGCTGCTTCACAGAACTTGCCGGAGCCTTAGCTTTCTAGAAGTTTAAAAATAAATAATTATTACTCTAATTGCACAACTTAAACTCGATTATGCAATTAATTAATAATACGGAGAATAAGCATAAAAAAATTTCTATATGTTCGTAAATAGAAACATTCATACCTTTTGAAGTTCCGGCTTCTTTAAAGTCTGCATGCGCTTCTCGATTCCAATGATTTTCACCTCGTCGGTGTCTGATGCCTGTTCTTCATCATCTTCTTCCAATTGGTCCTCACCCTCTTGTTGACTCTCTTGCTCATCATCATCATCATCATCATCTCCTTCTCCTTCTTCTTCGTCTTCCTCGTTTTCCTCAGCTTCGTCCTCGTCTGGCAAAAATTCAGGATCTGACTCCTAAATTTCAACATAATTAGAAAATTTGAAGTTCTTTAGATTGTAAAAAATACTGCAGAGTAACACACCATTTCGAGCAGTATTTATTAGCTTCTTTTAAATACAAAATTAAAACTTACCTCTAAGTACTGAAGTATAGACTTCTTTGTCATACGTTCCTTTACGGCTTCTTTAAACTGCTGGCTCCTGGGCAAAGGATTCTTCTTTGAAACTAATGCAGTAGCAACTTCAATTGCA
>VYYI01003130.1:0-12951 GCA_021029175.1 Bilobella aurantiaca
TTGGGAAATTAATAATGATGGAGTGCAAGTTAAAGCCCCCAATTTTTTGGAATAGTTCTCTATTGTTTTTGGAGAACTTGTTGAAAAATGTGGAAAAATTAAATGTATTGCAAAGGGGCCAGACTTGTTTTCTCCGTCCCGAAGCTCCATTAGGGAATGAGACCCTGTCAAATGAGAGCCTTAATGACTGGAGGACTCAACTATGTGGTGAACACAGTGAGGCGTGCACGGAGCTCCTTCTCCTCCCTTGTTTTTAATTGAGTAAAATTAAGCAAGTGAAAAAAGGGGAATTCAAATCGGAACATTTTCACAGGATTTCCACTCGTTCAACCAGAAACATTTGGTTCACTTGGCTGGGTGTAGTCTTATACGGCCGGCAGGCCGTCGTACATGCCTCAGTTTATACATAGTCAAACGGTCTGTGAGGAACAGGACGCCGTAGGATAGGGAGGACTTCACTGAAATACAGAGGTACGACTACTATAGTTTTTACCAAACAAAAAATCTAACCAATAGTTATAATTATGACAACTTGCATACCTATAGCAGCCCGTCCTTTGTCTTCCATCAGCCTCCATCTCTCCTTGTGTTTGTCTACTTTCATAATTTCTCTGTGAGTGTACAAGTGAGTGAGTAAGTGTGTGTGTGTGTGTGTACGTTTGTGTGTGTGTGTGTGCATGTGTGTGTGCGACAATATTGCAACCTCATACTGAAGGAACGAAAAGGGTACGTACTCCCTTATGAATAGCTATATTCCTGTGTAATTGCTATATTCCTATGGAATATATATTTCAGTCTGCATTACATTGCGTATACTTTATGCACACATCAATAATACTATATGGGGGTGCGCTGTGTGGGGTTGATACAGTTGTAAAAATCTGATGGTTGTTTGAATGAGCGAGCAATTAATTTTTGTGTAAAAAAGTATCTCGGACTTCTTAAGTTAGCCCAGATTTTCCCCTTGTCGTTCCCCCTCTTCCCTCCCTCCTATGCATTACCTATACATGTACTCTGCAGTACACTTATCCTCCACTCCAGAGATCCTCGCAAGTGGGTACGCATACGTACGTACAAAGTGTCTCCTTTTCCGACAGCCATGGAGGGAAAGGGTTGGAAATAATAGAACGAGATTGTTGGGCGAGAGGGAAGCGGGGCTATAGATCCTCCTACTGGAGAAACATATGGAGTAAACGGGAGAATCACACCATGCAAAGTGTGCACATACTTCTTCGGCACGATCACAACTCCACGTAATGATCTGTGTACGTGTTTGCGTGCGAGTGCGTGTGAGTCTCCGTAAATGTGTGCCTGTGCTAATATGTATGCGTGCGTGTATGAGTCCGTGTGCTTGTACATAAGTGCAAGTGGTTGCGTATGAGTACATGTGTGCATATCTGTGGCCATTGTAACTGCAAAACACGTACATGGATTCAGGGAACAAGGAAAACATGGATGATTCGGGCTATGATTGTAGTACGTCTGTCGGCTCAAGCTAAACTCACACGTGGATTCTCACATATATACTTTCATGTCATAACGCAGGCGTAAATATTGACAGACGGACACGCACTAGTGTAAGCAAACACTTGCACATGTAACATATTTCTTACCCTGTGAAAAACTCTGGCAATCAGCCTAGTAGGACCACATGGTGGACAAACAAAAGCCCAGGCCCGGCACTCAAACCGCCACAGCCAGACTGCCAGTAGTCTTATTATGTACTCATATCATCCAACATATCCACGCCTAGTGCAGTGCACAAGGGGGAGGAACAAACAAACTATTAATTCAACCCGCCTAATTTTCTCCAAGCCCACAAGGAAATGATACTACAGCGGAGCCAAAGCTTGATGTAGAAGAGGTTTGGAATCATACCTGACTTTCCGTGAAAAATGCATACATGTATATACATGTAGTGAACGAGGGCCAACAGGTATGCAGATCACTTAGCCCCACTGAAGTTGCAGTGTTAAGGGTATGGAGGAACAATGGGGACATGTGAGCCAATTAGCCGGTTGGATCCTGGGCATGTGTTGGTGCTGACGAGTGTATCTCTCACAGTCAGCATGTGAAGAGTGGATACGCACGTATATGGCTCCGTTATGAGTTTGCTTGTGGACGGGAATTTTTTCGGGGGGTTTTCAGCTAATTCTCCTTCCCTCCAATTATTCCCATAACTTAACCAGATCCTCATCTACCTTTTACATAAACGTCCGTATGGGTTGAAAAATTGCTCTGATTTTGAAGCCAGTTTGTGAGAACCCCTCCCCCTTCCCTACTTCTCTGCCATTTCTTATTCTTTGGCTCACTGCGTACTTGAGGCACGACAGGGGTACATCATCGTCTAACCCTGAAGAGGCAGCAGGGGCATTTAGTATACCAACCACCACCACCAGTACGACGACGACTACTACCTTGTCTCTGTATTATACAACAAGGTTTCCTTCCATTCCCCTAGAAACAACGAACATGGCATGGTGGTGGTAGAAGTAGTAGTGTAAAGAGGAAAAGCAGGGGAACATGAACGAGACCAGCTCCGCGGAGCTGTGAGTATAAGAGCCGGAGAGGGCGAGAGAGAGAGAGAGACAGGGAGAGAATTAGAACCCGGGAACAGAGTGAGTTGGGAACTGAACCGTGAGACGCAGAAGGAATGGATAGAGTTCTCGAGAGCTGGCAAATAATTACCATACATCCAGGAGAATTTTCTCAGGGAGTGCACTTAATCCGCACCAGATATACCGTACAGTCATCAGGAGCGGGCGTGGAGTCACTATACCCACGGTACTATACTACACATGGCACTGCTGTACGGCCCCAAAACCAACCCATGCATTTCTGTAGCTTGTGTGTGTGTGTGTGTGTGAGACGGCGGCGGCGGACCTAGCCAGCATGGTGGTAGTATGTTGTGAGCGTGAGGATGTCTTAGCAGGAGCGTAGTGGAAGTAGTAGTAGTACTACTCGTCGCAGTGGTACTGGTACGACTAACAGTAATATGTGCCCAAATTCTGTCTCTCATTCTTTCAGTGGGAGTCAGGAGTCTCCTTTAAAAGCAAACTAACAACCCTTGTTACCCTACATCCATCCTTTAACAGGAGCTCAAACCTTTAACAGAGAGTATCCTTAACCAGCTCAGACATTTCATGGCATTTCCATATATGGGGTGGGTGCGTGGGAAACAGAGTACTGTGTCTATGCCTTATATATGTTGTGCCAGAGATCACTCATTACACTGTCTTCGCATGCATTATATAAGCCATAACTAAATGTGCTCCTGTTTGTCTGTCTGTTGGCTTCCATCCTTGCATATTAAATGCGCCCTGCATGTCTGAGTATTTGCCGAAGTGGCGTAAACACACACACACACACACACACACACCCACCCACACATGCATATGTATACATGTACACACACATACACTAACTATACCACCAACAACGGTGGCGGGTCCCCGCCACACACGCATGAACTAAGAGTATGTGTCGAGCATTAATTCGTTATTTGGATTGATGAAGACGTATATTCAGATCGTTCCGGAGCACACCGCATACCATCCGAGTGCTTAGTCTTATTATGGGGAAATGTGTGTCGTTATGTATAATGTGTGTGTGTATGCGTGGGTACACACATACACCATTAGGGATACGTGGCAAAGACTACGATTTCAGGACTATGCATTAATATTTCTTTGCCTCGGCTTTAAGTCGTTACTGGGCGCGCCACCACCTCTTATTTTAAGACAGAACAAGAGGAAGAAGACATATAGAGGGAAGTGAGGGAAAGGGAGGGAGTGGGGGAGAGCGAGAGAGAGAGAGAGAAAGGGAAGATCCGAGAAAATCCTCGTGAGGAAAAACAATGCCGAGCATGGATGACATAAGAGTCCGACGTGTGTTTGCCCGAGTCTTCCATCCTCTGCTCTCTCTCTCTCTCTCTCTCTCTCTCTCTCTCATCCCGTACATGCCTGTTCGTGTCACCATTCCCGGCCTCCTCCTGTGTCATCCTATAGCCGTCATTTTAAATCCACCCTTACTAATTCCTACCTACAGGACGCTTTACTCCCCGGACCCTCATCAAAATCCCCCAAACTTCCTCATATGCTGGCACATGAGGTCAGAGCTGAGGGTCTCTATATAGCTCATCTCATTAAACCCACCAGTAGTGCTCCCAGCACTCCGTACCCAACTCGTACCCTTCACCTTGTTGAGACTCGCAGCCACTCACTCAAATCCGAGATTTCTTCACTTTATCTACACTGGGACAGCCAACACACATTCACTTGGCACAGCAATAACGATAGCTATCCCCAGATGTGGAACAAGAGTCGCTAGGGACATGGGGTGAGCCGTGGCGGCTGCGGCAGCAGCAACAGCAGTGCAAAATCAAATTAATAATATTCCACTATCACTTTTTCCACAAAGAAAACCTACCTAACCCCTTCCCCACCCTCAAGGTTAAGCATTGCATTTCACGCTCGCGTAAATGTCCTAAGCTGTCGGACCTGCTCTGAAAAATGTATACTTATAGAGTTACATATTGAAGGAGTATAGATCTACCCTATCTCCATAAGCTGGCTCAAAGTAGGCAAGCTCCATCCGGGGGAAAGGGATGGAGGGGTACACAGTGGCTATGTAATAGGATATCCCGAGTGCGACTGTGAGGCAGTCCGCCTCTACCAAGATATATATTTCAAGCCAACCGGCGGGTCGACGGACAATTAAGTGCGGAGAGGTCATGAATAATTTTAAAATCTGCACAACAGTTATACACCCACCCATACTCCTTGACAATCATATTGAATTTAAATCGGACATGGTACCGCTGGAAAAATCCCTATTCAGCCTGCATAACTAATGAGTGTCTATGCATAAGGAGCGTCTCCGCTCCTGGGCTCCGTGATCTCTCCTCCCTCTCTGCCTCTGGTTTAGGCAGAATCCATGGCCGAAGGGCGCTACCTCCACATTTTGGAGTACAGAGAAGTCTACGGTTGAAATAGTTATGTATATGCATATAGCAACATACAAATGAGGAGCACAATGTCTGATCCACATTATGCATGTGGATGTGTGTGTGTGTGTGTGTGTGTGTGTGTGTGTGTGTGTGTGTGTGTGTGTGTGTGTAGGTTTGTGGGTGTGTAAAGGCACCTCTCCGTGTCTCCTTCCGTTTCGGTACTCACCAGCACTTGCCCAGATCCAGCCCAATGCCCTTCCGCTCAATGTTTCTGTTGCTGAACCAGGAAAAAAAATATGTGGAGCCAGTGAGATAATTTCATAGACAGTTTGTCACTACCTCGGACTTCTCGTTGTTGAGGAACAAGTACATGCGTGGGCTGTGACGGGTGTTGGACTGTTTTCGGATTAACACCGAATGCCGAAAGGGGGAGGGGGGCTGGGGATGGGGAGGTATACCAAGATCGAAGCCTCCTTTCTCCTACGTAATACTACGGGTTGCTGTAATGCAAACATCCGATTCGCAAGAAGCCTTAGTAGCATGTGTGGGTTGTTGGGAGAGAGTCAGAGACACACACACGTAGTGTGAGAGAGAAGGAGAGAGAAAAGCATATACACGTGAACACACGACTCCCCGAATTACTTTTGCATTAATTTCTTGCACACACAACGCAACGTTTCTCATTTCCATTTCCTTCACTTCATTCTCTCGCGGAACAAAACCCAACTCTCACTTTTCATCTCGGAGAAAAGCAAAACTCACAGTTTCTCCTTCTCCCGCGCGCTTTCTCTCTCTCTCTCTCTCTCTCACACACACAGGAAAGCTCACTTGCATATGTATGATGCAGTATGCAGATGTGCTTGTTAGGTGTGTACAAATTCCACCAACTGACTCTCACATTGTATTTGTGAACACACTACTAACTCCCACTCTTCTTCCTCCTACTGTCTGGACTACTTCGTGCTAGTCTCAAGCAGACTGCTAAGGGTTCCATTCCTACTTTATACATATGTACAAATACGCGCATACATATATACGTATATTATATATATACATATGTATGTGCAGATGTAGAATAGAGCAACATGCGTGTGTGTATATGGAATGCACAGAGGGTCGTAGAAATTGACTGCAGTGGAGAGTACACATTAAGCACTGTGGCGGAGCCCTTTGGTCCCTACGTGTAGCTAAAGTTTCTATGTATTGGAAGGAGGACTTTGGAGGAATCCGGGAATTTATATTCAGGAGGAAAACGGGTTGTCAAATTGAACATGAAAGTACGAAAGTCCTCCCACCAGCTACGTAAGACAGTGGATGAGCCATTGCCATTGAGTTTGACGATGATTGGACACACTATGACTCGGAAGAGGAGTGAAAACGAACTGCCGGCGCGGGAGATTTACACAACAATTTCCCAGTCAGTCCAAAGCTCATCTGGAGCAGTGTACAACCAATGATTATAAGGTAATCAGAGTTTTTCATGAAAATTTCCTCCTCCTTATCATCACTATTATTATTGACGGGAAACTGTTACCAATGTGTAACCGAACAGGCTTGTCACCAGAGGCTACGCCCTCTGTTGGCATTCTAGGGCTAAAATAAAGCTTTTAGAGCATTAACTACATACGTGTGTGAGTATGTGGGAGATTTGACGTTCTCAGCTGGTATGCAGATCTTAAATAAATAATTGTGTACATAATGGTTAGAAATAATTCTTCCCTCTCTCTCTCTCTCTCTCGTTCCCATACTCTCCCAGTTTTCATGTAGTCTCACAGACGCTCTCACTATGTGCATTTATACGTGCTTGATATATTCACATCTGAGCTCTCACGTACATCTCATCTACATACTTGAATGTTTCCCACTTGTCTTCCTCTCGTCTCCTACTCCCGCCCCCGTTTCATCATCTTGTTTAGAGAGAGGGAAAAGGTGTAACATTGAGTGGTGACTCGGTGTCTCCATGTAAATAGTGTACTGTATGTACGTCGCCCGAGATATTTCATTTACAATAGTAATGTAGGCGTGCATTTGCTCTTCTTCAACTTATTCTTAGAAAGTACATAAATTCTTACTTCTCCATCGGTGTGCACCGATGTGTCGTCCGCATTATTTTAAGGCTAAGATTACAGCTTTCCTTCTTAAGAGTTGCCACTCGTTCCTTCAGTCCCTGTCACTCATTTTGCCTTCCATCACCGGTCCATAGTTAGTAATAGCATACATATATAGTATTGTTGTAAATGTTTATATCTACATTCTACATGCATAACATAATTTTGGAATGTGGAACGTCTGAGGGCTTGCTGTCGGTACTTCGGTATATATAAATATGTATATGTGTACACGTATAAAGATGCATACATACACATTTCTCGAAATAATGAGCGACTCGGGGACGAGCAAATTTTCAATGGTAAAACAAAAGGCGCGGAGACGAGGTCGCCATTCCCATTCCTATTCATATTTAATTCTCTCTCCACTACGGTGTTGACACTGTTGAGACATGTGAACGAGCATTCATTTATACATAAGTAAAGGGCTCAGTGTGTACTCTGCGGAAGCCATAGGGTGGTTGGCGTGTGCCGGAGCAATAATAATTGCTTCCACACTCGTATCTTTTCCACTGCCACCACGTCACCACGGTACACAAGATCCTAGCACTACTGTAAAGCGACTATGGCGCGGAGACCATAATACTAGCGTGTGTGTGTGTGTGTGTGTGTGTGAGCCACTTCTTATAGTCACACAATCCTCGCAGATTCTTCACACTCAGATCCTTGGGGCGAAAGGGAGTATGTATACGCGTGCAGTCCATCTACTCCGTGCATCTTGAGACAGGGGATTGGACAGGACTTTGGCAAGCTCATAGTCAACGAGGCGTGTAGCTTGATCGAGGGTCGAGCTAAAAATTTAACAGCTGTCGCTAATGGCTACACATACCGGTCACGTCTTGCCCACGCGTGTGAGGATGATGTGCTAAGCAGTTCTTCCTACCTCTCATACATGATCTACACAACTTCAGGCTCAACTTGCCCCGGTAATGATGGTAGGGCAACTTTGAAGTCGCTTGAGCTGAGTTCAGACTGGACCAGACAGCATTTCTAATGTCAGCCTGTATCAATCTCCCGAGCTTGTGTACCTTGTGTAATGATTGAATTCGAGCAAATTTGGTTACCCTACACTGCCAACCAGTGCAGGAGTATGCATGGTTTCGAGCATAATGATGCATTTTTAATATATGTGTGGAGCTCTGAGCGGCCAAACGGGGGACGGGAAAGGGAAGTGATGTACTTTAAGAAGTGGTCCTGTTTTCGTGTCCACCATTTCATGAAATTTTGACTAAACGCCCTCCCTAAAATTATCCAACATCTTTCCTTTGCTTTTATTTTACTTTTTCCCGGGTTTGGGCTACAATTAACGAGGAAAACTTTTCCCTGCTTCCCTCTTTTACGCCTCTATCGCACAGGCTAAGATGTGTGTATGTGTGAGTGTGTGTGTGTGTGTGTACGTGCGTGAGTGTGTGACTATGTGGCAGTCCGTTAATGCCTTTTTCCCAAGTTGCCCTTATTGTTCCGCCGCGGCTCCCCCATATTACGCCAACACCACTTATGTTGGAAGAGCTAACCCCGTGTGCCAACCGCTCCAGCCGTACACACAAATACATGTAAAGGTTGTCCCAGAATCATATACTCTATTTCTTGAGTGAATACAATCCCACTCGTAATAAAACCCGTACACAACTCAAACGGGTTGACACACAGATAAGTTATAACTCCTTCGAGAGGTCCTTTGGTAAGTGATGAGTGTGGTAAGAGGTGAGTGATTCCATGTAACCAAGTTCGAAAGGTCATGTTATGTTATGGTGATAGCCATAAAATATACCAGTCGGATCAACCGAGGTTACTTTCTCGTATGATCCCGATTTGTCATTCTCCAGTTAAATGCAATGTTTTTTTGTTTACGATCAACCTATAAATTGTCACTTTGTGGAAATTTTATGAGCAGTTGGTGGATTTATAGCTACCGCTTGAGCCCACATTAAAATACCCTCAAAAAATGGTTTCTAAAGACTTCTTCTTGTAACTAGCTTGAAGATTTTAATCATATGTAACCAGCACACATGTAAAGCTAAAGTCAGAGCTCAAATTTGCTGTACTGGAAATAGTGGTGGCCCAAGTCGTGTGGATTTCATGTACAAAACGAATCGAGCATATGATTCTGGGACACCCGATACAAGGGTCCCTCGGTTTTGTCCGACAGTTGTTACAATTTCCATCCTACACTCAATGTTTCATGATTTTCTTAAGTTTCCATTAGTTAGCTATGCCTCTGATAGCCACGCCGGCTAAAGCATCAAGTTTTCATAGTGTACAATACAGCAATTGGTGATGGCAACGGAGAGAGTGTGAGCTGGAGCAGTAAGTGGGAGTGAAAGTCTGTGAGAGAAAAGGAGAGAGATGAGAAAGACCTGGGAGGAGAAGTAGAATGGAGAGAAAGATGGAATGAGTGAGAAGGAGAGAGAGAGAGAGAGAGGAAAGCCGTAGTTTTTAGTAGCTTTTGTTCTTATGTTAGTTTGCATTACTTGACGAAGGTGAAATGTGTACCAAGAAAATGGAGGCGTGTGCAACGGGAGACTACACTGGGTTTCACATAGTCGAGGAACGATGATGATGGTGCGGGGAGTATGCCAGAGGCAGAACACACGTAAATTTTATATTCTGCTACATCCTTGGTGAAGGACTCGTATTTTAGAATGTGCACACATTAAGATGGATTTTAGATTTTCACTCCAGGTCAGAATTACAAGTGCTCCAAATATTTAATGCCCCCTCCCTTGTCAAATAGCCACTATGTGTTTCCGGACCCTCCGCCAGCTCAAACATTTCCTCTATGGCAGTGAGTATATTGCGGGAGGTTGGAGCACGAGCTAACTGGTGGACATTTTGCAAGAAGGCTCTCTCTACTACACTTACTTACTCACACACACACACACACACATACACACACAATCCGCCCTCCTCATCATCGTATTATAAACACTGCATGTTATTCATACGGTCCTCTTCTTGCTTCCACACAGTGTAGTAAGAATCCCGCTGGAAGGAAACTCCACCACATGTAGCCGAGGGAGCTAATTAATAAGAAGGAGTCATCTACACGAAGGAAAACTTCAAGTGGCGATCAGGGCTTGTAAGGAAATTCAGAGGAGATTTCAGTGCGAACCACCCTTGGTTGGGATGAAAAAGAGAGGACAAGTTCAACTCATCATAATTTTCATGTTAGAAGACCACGGCTGCACTTGGAGCTGAGGAAGCAAAGCCGCGCAAAGCTTAAAAAAATTATAAGGCATTTCACAGTGCCCACAAATTATGCGGCCGACACTCTCCCCTCTTCAGCCATCTCGCTACTGTGAGGATATAACACCTTTCGTTTTACCCCTAACGAGCACATGAGTCAGGAACACTTTTCACGTTCTTTGTCAGTTGAAAATTTTTGGATTTCTGAATCCTGCCTGCCTACACACCATACTGCTTAGTACGACACGATACACATGAGGTGAGCATGGCCATTGTATAGGGAACTTTTAACTTGTTACAACAAAGAAAAACGAATCTCGGAAACGGCTTATTACTTTTACCAGTATAGAAAAACGACACTGTCAACCGTTTGAAAACGAGGATTTTCAACGCATTTCACCTCCTCCCCGCTTGAATCTACGACATGTATCCTTCAACCGTGAACCATTTTGCCCTGACACCCTGTATTATTACACATAATAACTTTTAGGAAATTGCTAATATGCTCGTTCCTGTGTGTGCATGTGGTCTGGGAAGTTGAGCATTTGGATGTGGAGGGCCACTAAGTCATTAATTAACTCATTCTTTGGGGTGGCTCTTCCCAAGAAAATTATTCGGATTGAAGTGAAAAGAGGGGGTTGAATACCTGTAGGAACCGTATAGTTTGGTGATTGGTTACTGGATCAGATCAGATCGGAGTGGCTGTAGGTCCCACACACCTCGCGGAGAGCGGGCGCCGCTGGTTGGCGGTAGGAGATTCCTTGTTCAACCAAAGGTTTCCTTCTTCCTTCCAGTACATAATAGTCCATCTAATGCTGGTGAGAAGTTGGCATTGACACTACGAGCGTTGACAATGGTGTTTGCACTATTTTGTCTGTTGTCGCTCTCGTGGAACGGGCTGAGATACCGACGACGTGGAGATTTCTCACACACAAATGATTATAAAAGCCGTTGAGTGGCCGCGGTGTACATATAACAGCGCGGCAGTCATTTAGCCCGGCCACATGGAGTTTTGGGATAATATACTGACTCAAGAATGGATCATATGTGTGTCCGCTTTAATAATTGTGTAGGAGGGCTAGCTCCGGTCTCACTCATACGCATATATGTATTTATATACACACGTAGTGGGCTACTGCATTTTTTGTATGACTTCAATTGTTGTTTTCTTTGTCACCGAGTGTAGGGAGTACATGCATATGTTTGTATTTGAGAAAGAACTTATGTGTGTACGTCCGGGCGTGTGTAATGGAACTTAATGTCTGTCAAATATGATGGAAAAAGAGACGGGGCTGCCGGTGTGCTCTCTTCAAAGTCCCACACTATAGGTATGCACGTAGTCGTGGCCACGTTGAATTCACGCACTTGTAAACACACTTGCCGAGAAATTCACGGTAGATTATAAAACATTTCCCTCCCCTATATACTGAAGGGTATGATGGGATGACGGTATCAAAGTAGTCCTCTTCAATCTATTATCGTGTCCAACAAAATTCCTCTTTCTTCGGCGCACATCACATTATACTTGACGTCACTTCATCTTTATTATTATTATTCTGAACTTGAGGAGGAACAGTAGTCGTCGGAGCAGCGGGAATAATATCACTCTCATAGTTGACCATAGTTCATGGTACATTGTCAAGGACTCACAATTTACTGCCCATGATATGTGTCCGGCTAATTTTCCACATTCATTATTTGCTCAGCCTTCTCTCAGAGCGGCTCTGTCCCGCTGATCATCATGGCCACGTATATTCCATTATGATTGTCATCTCCTTTCCGCCCGTCTTCACACGCTCACTCGCTCCATAGTTCACGTGCTCCCCCGGCCTCACCAGGGTGAATCGGGACACAGCTGATGCGGACGCAAATATTTCTGAAATAAGTCTTCTTCCAGTTACGACCTCCAATCTTTCCCCCACTGCAATTTACCTGGAACATAAGAATTTTTCTGTGAAGAACACCCTCGTATTTATCATATACTCCCGGAACTCTTAGCAACTGAAAATCCTCCCCCGTCCCAATTTTTATCATGTGAGATCTAATAACTTTCTGTATAAAGTTACACTGGAGGATGAGAGCGTAGAGTGGAAAAGAGAGAATGAGAATGTAGGTGGAAACGTACTAGCGTGGGTATGTGGGGGAAGAAGTGACGGGTGAATTCACAGTTTTTTCTGTCCGTTCACTTGTTGCGCACTGGGAACTATGATCCAGAGATATCTTCCGGCTACTATAAAGCACTACTGTCTCCTACCGTTTGAGACTGATCCGCATCGTGATGGTTAAGCTGTGCTGTAGCACTTTAGAAAACTGATTGACTGAGGCACTTCTCAATGTCTTTCAACTGGTCACATGCAATCGTGCGCACACACACACACACACACCGCACATGGTAGTACTTCCCAGATAAAGACTACGTGTTGATCCACTACAGTGACAGATTGGAACTGCTCTCTTGGACAACTAGTCAGATTCCTGCCGTGACAGTGCGTCTCCCCTATTATGACACATGAGGGTGAACGAGAAAGATTTTGTGAGCCCTGCCACCATTAGATTATACAAACTTCCATAGGGATGGGGTGGCCATATACTGGGGAGATATATGGACTCTATATGTTCGTCCAAACTACAGTGAGGAAGGAAGACGAAGGCGAAGAAAATGCGGACTACAGGAGAAATAATACGGTGTAGATAAGAAAAAGAAAACAA
>VYYI01003131.1:0-12950 GCA_021029175.1 Bilobella aurantiaca
TGACAACATCTATGCTAATGAGTCCTTATCCCTACCACTTCCCTACCCTCTCCTTTCATATTGATCATCCGCTCTGCGGGAATGTCAAATAACGACCCTTTACCTTTTAATGTTTAAATTTAAATATGGAATTTTTTAATATAAATAAAATTAAATCATAAATTATAAATACCGTGCGTTTCACGAAAAATCAGACACCCAAAAATCAACAACTTGATTGTTTTATTGAACTGTGCTACGATTTTTGTTGTATAAGGTAAAAAGTTTTCCAAATTCTGTACTTTTCACAGAAATCGTTTCAAGATTCGTTTTTAAACATCTAAAATTCTTAATTCTTCGCAACTCTCCTAGAAACAAATTTGGGTGTCTGGTTTTTGATGAAATGCACGGTATAAATTAATTGTACTCCATTTTTCACAATTTTAATAAGAAAATTTAAGTTACTATTTTAAATGTTTTTGGTGAGTTTTCGATGGCGAAATATAAACACTTCTTATACAATGCAGGACTTTCTATATTCTACCGAATATCCCCCAATTCAATTAAGTACTTTCTTAATCTTCATACTAACAGTTAAAATGTATTTATAAAAAAGTGTAAATAATTTAAGGCTATTTTAATTTCTTATATGTATTACATTCTCTTTACACCTAAAAAGATAGAATAGAATTAACATTTAGTTTTTTTTATTTTGCACGTTTACTACTCGCGAAGGAGTTCTACTTTGGTTTATTCCATGCAACGAAAAATGAAATAAGCAATATATTTGAAAACGTAGACTTTCTTTTAGGAAATGTTGGCCTTCACCGTAATGAAAATTAAATGGGAGGTACTTATCCCACAAATCCCAGATTTTGGATTTGAATTAGGTTCGTAAATAGTGAAAGAAATTATAAACTTGTGACATTCTCTGATTTATGGGGAAAGTGTGAAAGTGAGTTTGTGGAGGTGAATAAATAGAGGGAAAAGAAGTGAGATTAGAGGAAATAAGAAACTTAAACTTTCTCTTTTCCCCTACCTCTCTCAAAAAGAGAGGAGGAGAAAGTCAGTGAAAGTGAGTAATTCTTCTTGTTTTATTTCCCTCGCTCCTGTCCCTCCTGTCTCTTTTGCATGATTAGATGTCAGCCTCTGTTTGGAAGACAACTCAATTCTGTCCGTACTGAGGCGAGACGAGAGGAAAAGACAAAAAGAAAGACAACTTTCACCGAGAGAGACACAACTTTCACCTTTCTCCTTCTCTTCAAATCACTTTCTTTCTGCCTCACAACCCAAGAACGCAATAAAAAGTTGGGAGCTCTGTGAGGATGTCAAGGCCCAATTTCATTCCATCATCTGAGCGGCGGCGAGGTCGAAGGACCACTGTCGAGAGGCCCTTCGCCGTCTCACAATGCCCTCCATGATTGGTACCCTTATTTCGACACCTTGAGGGAGTTCTTTTTTTGGGAGAGGCAAAGGAAGCCTACCCAATTTCCGCCCTGTGAGGAAAATGAAGTGGAATTTCCGGTCTGGAATTTAATTTGGGCGGGAGAATATGAATATTTGAATAGTTGGGAGCCCCAATTTCCTGCAGGGCGAGTAGCACGCCAATATCATCACTTTGAGGGCAAATGATCCAAAAAATTGGAGTTATAAAATTTTAGTCATCACCATCCTAGTAGTAGGCCCTCAAGTGTCTCCCAGAGCCATTAATTATGGTTTAAATTTCCCAAACGAAAGTGAAGAATTTATGAAAGTCGGTGAGGAGGGGGCCCTTAGAGTACTTGAGCGGTACTGTGAAGAGAATGTGGTGGAATTAGATACTTACGGTTCAACGGGCTAATTGGACCTGACAGGATTTTAATGTGATTTTAGGTAGAGTAATGGTGGCGCACGGTGTTCAACTTTGACTTGAATTTTACTCGACACAGTGTAGGAGAATGCAGTAAATTTTAAACAAAATACAGCACTATTTCACTTTTGACAGTTTTTTGGAATTTAATTTTGAATATTGTCAAATTAACAAACACACTTGCGTTATATGGTGTCATTTACTAGCTTTTAATTTCCACAGTTGTTACATTTTTTGAAATTAAGAAATCTCAAATATTTTCGTTTCTTTAAATTTGAGGAAGTCCTCAATTAAAGTCTTATGGTTTTCGATGATTTTGAAATGTTCTTTAGTAGGATATTTTTTGCAGTTTTTTGCAGCGGCAATGTGTATTTGGAGCGGTGAGTTTAAAAAATTTTCAGCACGAGCCGTCAAGAGCAGTTAATCAATTGCCTGTTTTGAGGTGGTTTTTTGTTTGAAGTGAAAGTTATGTGCTTGGTTGGAATTCTTTTGAAGGGAGACTTGGATGATATTCCTAATTATTCCCGCTACTAAATGGTTACCTTAACGTTCTGAACGCATACTTTTCTAAAATAATGGCTTTGTATAATTTTCCTTTTCATCTTTCCCGCCGCTTTCAAATTTCCCTTTGGCTTACGAATCTGTTCCAGTAGTCTACATTTTATGCTCTGGAAGGAATGGCCTACTCAAAGAGCAACTAAAGAGGATCTATGAGGTGAAAAACGAGCCAAGAGAAGGTAGACTTAGCGATTAACAAAATGAGGATATCCTTGTTTCAGAAATTTCAGAAATCACAAAATTTCAATGCATATTTTCTGACGTTTTTATCAAAAAAGCAACTTGAATTTGTATTCACTCAAAGTAAATGAAAGTACTCACGATTTTCATACCCTTTCACAGCGTTGCTATTTTTTTTGGCATTTGTGACAGCTATATCTAAAGGAAATACTAATTATTTTTTGATAATAAAATGCCCAAATTTTGTCAAATTTTTTAGGCAAAATGAGTTTTTTTTTCTATATTTTACTATAGCTTTCTTATTTAAAGAAAAAAAGAGTTAGAACTCACCCAACTCTAAAAGCGTCCATAGATATAAGTAAAAGAACATAATAGCAAACAAAGAGAATGTTTTCAATTTTTTTCCGTCTTCAATGTTTGTTTGTTGTTGTTTTTTTTTTTCAAAAAATGAGACCACTAGTATCCAATTACTATAGTTTCGAAGGATATGTCACTTTTTGAGACAATTCTCAAATTTCATAGGACCTTGTTCACTTCAATATAATAGTGATGCACGAAAGTCTTAAATTCAAAAATTCAATTTCAATTTCAGTTTATTGCCTTGAATGTTTTGCGTCAGAACTATCTTTGCATGACTTTAAAAATGAGGCACTGCAGCTTTTGAGGATATCCTCAAATTCCATCCACAGCCATTGTCCACTTCCAGCCTTTTGAGAAATAGCGGCGCCAATCTCGAATCCATCTGTTTTTTATTCATTCAGTATGAAATCCACGTTTGAGTCGTTTATTCACCTTGGGCATTTGGTATTCATGGGATCTTAGCCGGGAGAATCATGACCCAGTGCCTATGTGGGCATTCCCGGAGAAATTCCTGATTCCTGGAGAAAATGCTGGAATCCTGGAGAAAGTACGCCCGAAAGTCACTAAGCTCCCATCCATCCATCCATTTCCATTCCACGGAATATTACACTCTCCGAACTTTCTCACACCCTTCGACTTACCTTTTTCCCATTAGGAGAGCCTTTTCAAGCCTTTTTCAAAAGACCTTTTTTAAAAAAAAAACCCTTCCTTCAAAACAGGAGAAGTTTGAAATTGGAGACTATTTCCCTCCTTCAAACCGTTTTTTTAAACAAGATTCCTCTAGTACAAAGTACCCAATTCCACGTTACCATTTTCAGGGGAAATCGATTGATTCAAATTGCGTCGAGCCCCTATTCCTTTCCTTCATTACTCCATTTGATGACATGCTGGAGAAAGCTGAAACTATCACTTTTATTACACTGAGAATCTGTACAGGGGGCATAAAGAAATTTTTTTCCCTTTCTAACAATTTCCGAGTACAGGGTGTAGACAATAAAAATCTAGCCGCCCATTTCTTGTCAGCCAAAAATACGATAGACCATTATTTGACGCACAGTGGGATTTTTTCAAGGAAAAAGATTTTTTTTGAGAGAGAAAGTCCAGCGTCCAAGCCCTGCTAAAAAGTACGGTTTTCTCAACCTTCCCCAATCTTACCTTTCCCCCAACTTTTTCACTTTTCACTCTGTATTATACTCCAATCACCACGACCTACCACTAAAATTTAACGTTTCCTCGATTTTCGATTCGTGTTTTCGTTTTTTCGAAATTCCTCCCATAATTTTGAAATGTCAGGGAAGGGAATTAGGGTGATGGGGGCGGGGTACTTGGCCCTCCCACTTCCCCTCCCCTGAGGAAATGAAAGCCCAGGTTGCGTGATTTGAATTACAGGGAAGTGAATAATTTGGGTTGACTCTTGGGTTACATATTAGGTGCACATAATTTCTGGCCATGTCTCAAACTGCCCCCAAATTATTTGGCATTAAAATTTTGACGTCCTCTAAGAGTTTATTTGTTAACTTCGGACTAATTACAGGGTTTCATACCTTAATTTATAGAGCTTAATTAACGTGACGGAAAAGCCAACGGAAAAAAACGAAATATAAAAAAAAACGAAAAAAAAACCAAAGAAAAAAAACGATACTTGTCAATTTTTTGACGCAGTTTTGCGAGCGACGAAAATTAATTCGATCCACTTTCGAATTCCCTTTGAGCACCAACTTTCCAATTACTTTGCCACCACCAGGCTCCACACGCACTTTTTGACGCTGAAGCGCTTCCCTCCTGCGCTGCTGATCACGTTCTTAGGAAAAAGTGGGCTGCCAGCGTCAGCCCGGCCAAGAGCAGTGTGAGGCTGGAAAAGAAAATCGCTGGAGCTTGGCCGTCTGCCTGCATCGCTGCAGGCGTCTCTCCTGCAAGAGAGAGAGAGAGGAAAGTATTAATAAAAAGAGCCAACAGTTTAATTTCCGGATGCATTTTATTTTTCTTATTTTTTTGTTAAAAAAATACAACGCGTTTTTTTTTTTTGCCAGTGCAAATTTTTAACAAACAGAATGAAGTCATTACATGAAAGCAAAAATAAAAAGTTTAGAAAATTGTTTGATTAACATTTTGTTAACTTTTTACAACAAATTTTTGTTTAGTTACGATGTTGAGCTTTGATTGTTTTTCTTTTTTTCGGTTTCTGTTTTTTTACTTGATGAAAGAGCATTTAAAAAAAGTCGTTGAAGAATAAGGTCGAATTTGTTTGAAAGCTTTTTTTTCTACATCCTAAATTTTGAAAAGAGTAATTTTGCAAATGTGCTCTTTGCAAAATTTAGTACTAAAACCAATAATTTATTCAAATGATGATGTTTCTCTTGTGAACTAGGAAAAACTTTCTCTGTCATGTACAGAGCCTTTCAAAACGTATTTACAAACTCAATTTGTAAATGTGCCAAATAAATGAGTCAAAGTTAAGTTCAAATTTTAACATTCAAACACTTTTTTGAAATTTTTTGCAACTATTACAATCTCAAAAATGGGGTTTAGCAAACAAAGTGTTTTAAGTAATTGGCAAATGTTTGCAATACTTAACATATGTTCATAATGAAGTTGTGCAATATTTAAAGACAGGGTAAGCAAACAAGGTTAATTAAAATTCAAGGGCTAATTTAAGGGACTTGCTAAGGGCCCAGAAGGTACTTACCGTTGAGTACTGACACAAGGACCGTGGCCTTGCCAAATTGAGCCATTGCGCATGTGTAGAAGCCCGAATCGTTTCGATTGACATTGGCAACGTAGAGTTTGGAAATCGCAAAGTCGTTCCTTCGCATCTCAGACTTTACACTGTTGACAACAAGGAAAAAGAAGCCATTTATTAAAATGAGCCCTTGAGGCCCCGCCGCCTTGGGCACGCTGTTGACATGAAATATAATGATATCAGGAAGGAAAAAAAGTAATTAAAAACGGACCCTTCTACCTCCTAAGGGCCCCCTGTACTGTCCGGATAATGCCATAAAATCTTAGCGAAGCGGAAATGGTGCTAGAATACTTATACGAAGTTGCAGCGTCTTATCTAAGTGCCATAAATAAGCGCTGCTAAATCCAGTGACTGCTTCCAGTCCCCAGCGCCCACTTTTTCATTCTCTCAAGTCTCAAGGAGCCCTTAATTCCGAAATATTTGCTCACTCAAGGAAGGGCGTAATGAATCATCCGGACCGGGACACAAAAAACAGCAACACACACTCGGGGGTAAGGAGAGACGCCGGCTGGGGCAAGGAGAGACGGGCGGGAAATATGGTGGAAATTTAAATTAGGTGGGGCCCTATCTGGTGACAGGCGGAAGTGGGTCACCTGATTCCGCCGCGATAAGTGTCGTTGTTGAGGAGGCGCTTGTCGTGGAACCAACTGACGTGCTGTGGCGGTGGGGCAGCGCTTCGAGCCTCCTCACTTCCGTACGCTGGAAAACAACAAAAGAAGATGCGGCAGCGTAGCTCAAGCGTTGAATCCGTTTTGAATATTTTCTCCGTCAGCGGCTTGTCACCGTCGTCCACGATCTCAATTGTGGGAGCTGGAAATTTAAAACAGCGTAAATTTTCAAACAGTATTCAAAACAGCGTAATTCTTCATTTTTGTTTTCAATTTTTCAAAATTTCTAGTTTTGGAAGTCCGACACTTGAAAAAGTGTAATTTTAAAAATCGGCCATGGTCTAAATTGTTTGAGCTTGTTTTACAAGAAAGCACAATATGAAAATGCAATTTAAAAAAAAATTGTTGTAATATTTTTTACTCTCTTAATTTTTTTTTAGAAAATCTTGCAATTGTGTAACAACGTGCGTGAACTGTGACTTTTTGTAAACAATTTTTGGCGTAGGCACGCACGCTGTTTGGTTTGAAAATTTGGCACGCCATTTCTGCAGCGTCATTTCTCATCTCTCAAAGTTCAACTTTTCATATCCAATTTATCATTCTCAGAGAATCAGAAGGCATTTTCAAAATAATTTTTAGAACATAATTAAAAAAAAAATGGCTTACAAGTTTTCTACTTTACATTTTCCGAGGAAGGAAAATATGAAAAATTGAAAATATTCTTTTCAAAGTTTTTTTTTTTCTGATTTTGTCGTAAAACGTGAAATTGTTTATAGATTAAAATATTTTACTCAATAGATATTACAGTGATTCAAGCACTTAAACCTCTTCTAATTGATTTTAAAAATTGTTATTATTGCAAAGCACATATTACAATTTTAATTTTAAATATCCCGTACTAGGAAAGGAGATTCATAAAGGGACGAAATTTTTAGAAAATTAAAAACATTCCTTGAAATATTTTTTTTTAATTTCTTGTTTTGTCTTTTTAAATTTCTAAGAACATGTTTTTTTTTTCAAAATGTTTTACTCAATTGCACCGATTCGCACGCTCTAAAGCATTTCCGACTAATTTCAATATTCATTACTCTGACTTGCTTTCACTTCCGCTCGCTTTAGTTTGAGAAGCTTTTTGAAAAAGTTTTAGAACAAAAGAAAAAAGTTTGAGTGAGAATATTTGGCCCCAAAGTTGAATATTTGAGCGGTTATCTGGGAAAGAACTAATGGGAGGTCATAGCCACAGGTGAAGGAGCCTTTTTTTAAAAAAAAACTTTTGTTCTGAACATGTTTTTGAATGTTTATAAAATAGGAGTTAGAAAAAGGGTCTGTTCCGAAAACTTTTCTACTTTCTCCTCCCGTCCCACTTTGCCAACGAAGTCAACTTTCTCCAATTTGTAATAATGAAAAGATTCCTTTGCGAGCCGACGCCGCTTGCTGTTGCGAACAAAACTTATTTCATTTGGTGGCCGCAAAAGTTTTTGTTATGAAGGGCTCCAAAACCACAGGCGAAGGGCCCCCTAAGTACCCACAACGAGCGTCAAGCTCCAAACAACAGCTACCGAAAGCACCTGCTGGACATTCCTCCACGTAGTAAAGTGACACTCCGACTATCCTCTCAGAACATTTGAGCTTCGTATTTCAGCGATTCAGTGCTCGCTTTTCAGCGATTTCCAGCGCTAAGTTTGAAGGCGACCTGCGGTTCACTGTCGTGACGGAACTCTAACCCAACTTCCCAATTAACTTTCTCCACTTTCACATTCCAAGGGTCTCGGGAGCCTGGAAAGGTGACAGGAGGTCACGTGACATCGAGGGAAATGCAGTCGACTGGAGGAGGACTTAAGTCGCCTTTCAGTGCATAAAACAAGGTCCTTAAAATCTTGTGAGACACTTGAATTAAGGGCCTAGGTGTGAAAGTCCTTGATGGCGGTGTCACTTTGCATAAAGAAGGGAACATCCCTTGAGTCACCTAATGGCAGACGACAACGAACGTCACTTGGAGACAAAGTGGGCACGTTTTACTTTGATGCTTCGCCCGGAGTTCAGGAGGCCAATTCAAATCAAACCGCCTCAAAGTTTCAGCCAATCACGACACTTCCTTTGAATTCTCAATTTGCCCCGAAACTTTGGTTTCCTTTGAAACAAACGCCAGATTTATATCAAACAAAATTGCGGTAATAATTTGCTGTTACGTAACTAGAGCAATATTAGAGCAAATGGAGTAAAATTGGTGTAATTATATCTCGACATAAAGTACAGAGACTTTCAAAAGGCAACTGGTTGCAAATTTACAAGAAAAGTGCAACACTTACTCCAATGAACTGTTAAATTTTTCATAAATTACATTGCAATTAAGTAATTAATTTGAGTAGGATTGAATTTAATTGCAGTGTCTTTAAAATTCTAAACACTGCATCAACTTTTTTGTTCAAATAGGCGAAAATATAGACCATAAAAACCTGCAACCTCATGTATGTTTTTGTTTTTAAATCATTGATGAAAGCGTAATTTGTTTTTACCATAAAAAAATGAGTGCGGCACTCAAAGGAGCCACAAAAAGTCTCCGGCTTATTTACAAACAAACATAATCTGAAGACTCCATCCACTTTTGCCTTTTCGCTTCATTAACGTGGCTATACATTAGGTTAGCAAGAAAAAATTTGTTCAAATTAAAACGAAAAATTGAAAATTAAAATAAAAAAAAAAGTTTTCATTTTAATAAAAAAAAGGGTTGGAAACGTACCTTTCCTTTTCTAAAAAAAACGGGCTTTTAAAATAGCATTTTTAACACTTTTAAAATAACATATATAAATTACTTTTATTATCTCAGAACATTGGTTTTTTAATCTTGCCTCTTTTAACCAAAATATTCGTTTTAAACTAGATTTTTTATTTAGAATGTAGCATCTTTTTAGCATTTAAAAAAATTCTGTTTTTTAAAATAACATTTTGAAAACAAATTCTTTTTTGAACTTGCCTTCTTAAAAAAAAAGTCATAAGCGGCTTCACTTTTAGAAATTGAAACAAGTTTTAGATGGCAAGGGCAAACGTCGTGAAGAGAACAGGCGTAAATCCAGTAGAGCTCATTTGCACAGGGATCCTTTCACCCACACTGTTATTTCTTCCTTCCGTTATAACGACCCGGAGGCCAACCGCTCCCCACCCCTTCGACGCTACCCACCGCCCCCTCCTTCATACAAGATTCAAAGCGGTAGCGGTGGAGGGAAGATGAATTTTAAGTTTTCAAATTTCCCGCTCTCTCATTACAGGGCCCCCAAGAAGGGCCTTAACGCCGTAGTGCACTCCCTTAAGGATCTTTTTCTTCTAGAGTGGGCTCGTAACCTCCGTCTAATGGCAGATTCTCCCAGCTTAGCCCCGGGAGACCAGCCTAACAACCTCCTTTCATCCCAAGTCCCACTATAGGGCCCCACTATAACCAGCCCCACTATAGTGGGACCGTCCCACTTTTCCCTTAAATATGCCACATTGCTCCAAGGGAAGCCACATCGCTCCAGCGCCTCATGAAAGCTTTGGGACGGAGGCCAATGCACTTTTCCAAATGAAACCAATTTGGAGACTTCCAACTTTCCCCTCCGCGAATTCTGATCAATAGTGTTGTGGTGTTTTGGAGTTTTTTTTAGAACTAAAAGTTAAAAAAAAAACAGCTTAGAGAAGAACTTTTTTTTAAATCCGAAGGGACTTAAGGGCCTTTTTCTGCGGTGACAAGTTTGTGGGCCCTTGGAACATGTCCCTTGAGAAGCTTTGGTGTGGTGGCGGGGTTTTCAATTTTCAACACGTCCGGAGAAAGCAAAGGAGAAAGCTTAATGAGGCCTGCAATGATGAGGGTCGGTGAAAGTGGCTTTATAAACTTTCAAAAGAAAGTTTTCTTTAGTTTAAAAAAAAAAAAATTCGAAATCGCTCAATTCCGTTTTTCTAATGATGTGATACGACGCTTTTAGAATTGTTTTAAACATGTCCTTCTTAAGTTGCGTGAGTGAGTGCGTGACAAAGAGCAAGGACTGTGGAATGCCATACAAAAAGTCACCTGCATTTCAGCGCTAGAAATGGGCATCCTTAAAAAATTAAATTGCTCAGCGCTCTTTCGTGATTAGGAAAATGCACCTGAAATTCAGTTTTTGATAAAAAAAAAACCCCGTCGCATAGGACAGGATGACTAAAAAATTAAAACAAAATTCCTCTTGTTCTAGGACAGGCTTTATGAGATTTCTTTTAGAAAGTATTTTATAGTATTTTAAATTAAAAAAAAGTACTTTGAAACTTTAAAAGTAAAATGTATTTCCAAAATTGCAAATTACTCGAAATTTCACACTTCCGGTTTAGGTGAAAGTAACAGTCTCAAGCTTCAGAAAAAAAAACATTTGCTAATATGACTTTCCAGATTTGTAAAAGCAAAAAAAAAATCTCATTTCGTTGCCAATTTTTTTTTTGAAAATCTGTAACATAGTACATTTTGGCAATTACTAGTTGTATTTCTGGAGGATTAAGCTGAAGAGTTTTCTTTTTTTGAAATGTGTTATTTGAGTGATGGAGCAACTTCTACTCCGCTGAGCGAGCTTTGAGCTTTGTTTTCGTTTTCTAAATTGAAAACCGTTTTTGTAAATTGGAAAACGCAGTTAGGTTGAAAAGGAACCTAATCCGTTAGGTTTAGGTTTTTACTGTCGAAATGGCAGAGAACTGGTCTGAGCGACAGTCAAATTAGAACTTAATTCCTTGGCTTTGAAATGGGAAAAATGTCCCCTTTGTCTCTCCCTTATTTTGTTATTTTTAGTTGATGAGACTTGACAATCACAAATCCTTTCCCTACTCCTCTCTACCAACTTTCTTTTGTCTGATCCTGGAGAATCCTGGAGAAATCCTGGAAGAATGGACCCTCTTTTATCTCCCCATTCTCCTGCCTCCTGGCCAAGGCCCTTCAAGTCCACTCCAATGGAAGTGTCCCACTTACTGTTTCTACTTTCTATTTATCCCCCAGAAATGACAATAGGAGAATCCATTCAACTGAATTAAGACTCCGGCACAGCCTCCTTCAGTGCCCAGAGACATCCGAGTCTCATTTCGCCCCATCTCAAGTGCCCACCACTCACACACGCTTTCATTCCTCTATATCTGCCACGTGCTTTCACTTGCCCAACTTTGATACGAGGGTTCCATTTGCCCAACTCTGCAAATGATGAAACAAAATTAGGTTGGCCAGCCCTACTAGATGTTTCCCCTACTACATATTTTCATTTGCCCAGCACTGCAAAACAAAAACAAAACTTCACTTTGCCCAACGCTACTGAAGATGTTTCCTCTACTACGATCTAGATTTTTTTTTTGATTGGCTCAACCACGCTACAAAGGCTCACTTGCCCAGCCCTGCTTCAGGTTTTCATTTCTCCAACCTTGCAAACAAAAATTAAAATTGCCCAGCCCTGCGAAGAATTGCCCCAAAATGTTATGTGCTTTCACAACCCTAATGCATTCTTCGCTTGTCCATTTCTGGTATTGACTTAGATTTTGTCCGATTGAGATTTTGTTAGTTTTACTTGCCCAACCCTGATATTGACTTGGATTTGCCCAATCGTGATTTTGATATTTGCTTTCAATCTGCCTAGCTCTGCCACGTAATTTCAGCTGCCCAACCCTGCTATTTGCTTTCACTTTCCTTACTGTGCCAGTTTCTTTTTTATCACTTACTCAAACCCACTAATTACTTTCACTTGCCCAACCCTGCTGCATGCTTTCACTTGCCCAACCCTGCAACATACTTTCACTCGCCCAGCCCTGCCTGCCACTCACTTCCACTTCACTGTCTTCAAATGTACACAAGTACACACTTTTGGTCCATTGTTTACACAATTCTCTCACAGTATGCTATATGGTTAGTCAATTTCCGAGTTGTGCGCGAGAATCTATCGTCCTCGGAACCCTGGAGATGGTAATTAGCTGCAGCGCTTCATTTAGCAGCGCTTCGTTTAGCATAGCTTCGCTTAGCAGCGCTTCGACTACAAATCAGCGCATCTACTTCAAATATTGTGAGAGTGAAAAGCAAATTTATGGAGAGAGGCAGGCTCCTGATAAATTTCCACTTTCACTTTTATCAGATTAGTTCCATCCGCCAATGGCAATTAAGCATTTAATGCTCCATTACATATTCACACTAATTATGTTACCGGCGACTGAAGGCACTTAAAGTGCAATCAACGGAACAGAAACGAAGGAAATGAACGATTTCTCATATTACCCCTATATATTTCACGATGCCCCGTACAGTTTTGGTCTTGTGCAAAAATTCCATCTAACCTCAATAATCCATTAGGTATATTTTGAAAAATGGCAGTCTTTGATTGTGTAAAAATTGCACATTACCCCAAAACATCCAAAAAGCTATATATTTTGCAAATGACACTTTTGGTTTGTGCAAAAAATTACATCTTACCCCAAAAAATGCAATAGGTATATTTTGGAAAATCATAGTTTTGGTTTGTGCAAAAAATTGCATCTTATCCCAAAAAATGCAATAGGTATATTTTGGAAAATCATAGTTTTGGTTTGTGCAAAGAATTGCATCTTATCCCAAAAAATGCAATAGGTATATTTTGGAAAATCATGGTTTTGGTTTGTGCAAAGATTTGCATCTTATCCCAAAAAATGCAATAGGTATATTTTGGAAAAA
>VYYI01003132.1:0-12947 GCA_021029175.1 Bilobella aurantiaca
AAACCAAAAAAAAAAAAAAAACGTTTTGTCAATTTAAATAAAAGTCGCATTTAAGTTGGAGTTGACTATTTTTTACAAAATAGATAAATATAATACTGATATGTAAAAGATATTATCAATATTGGCAATTATCTTAACCATCAATTTTCCAAGACTATATCAGAGTAGCAAGGTACCTATTTGGTGGCAAAAAGTGATTTATTTTTAGACAAGGTTATGTAATTTGCAAATTCAGATTGTAGTTGCTAACCTGATGCCTCTAATCCATTTGGAGTTGAAATATAGATAAGTACTCATGAGTATTCCAAGGAACGTGAAGGCTGAGTAAGGAACCAATAGTACGGCACTTTCGATGAAAATTGAAATGAGTATTCCCAAAATGGTCAAACAGAGATTACCTTCCTTTGCTATTACTGAGTTAATATATCTTGAAGACTTTCGGGCAATTAGGTTTATTAAACATACGACAAAAATAAAGGAGTACACACTGACAACCGTTATGTTCAGTAGTAAAGAAATGTTCCAAACAGTACGTTTTTGAGTAGTTTTAGATCTCACTGGTGATTCTAAAAAAACAAGAACGTAATATGTGTAATCCAATTCAGATTTGGCCATAATACCCGATTTTATGAAATAAGCCAAACAAACCCGTCTTTTCCCCACTTCAAATTACGAGCACTATTCAATTGCAAAATTACGTTTTCTTGCTAAAAAAAAGTATTCTAAACGTAGTCATAATATATCTCTAACATTGGGCTAATGTGCAGTTAATGAACATTAACCAGAAATAAACGTTACTTACGTTGAAACTTTGCGTGAAACGCAATTAGTCTGTTTAGGAATGCCGTTATTGAATCTCTTGCATAGAGGAAATATTGATAATAAAATAAACATATCGAGTATCCTGCTATCCAGAGATAGTCAAGTACTATTTTTTGTATGTCGTTTTGGTAAATTGACGCTTGGACGAACCGTGTTACTTGAAACAAGATAATTCCGGAAGTGCTAAAGAACAGGAAATGGTATATAAATATCCGCGGATCACGGGGCGATAGTGTTTCAAAGAAGCCATCCGCTTTGGGTGTATAAAGAAAGCTCACAAGGGGAAGTTTGGAAAACACGCTTAAAACGAATCTCAAATCATTTTTTTCGTAGACCATACTGTAGTCAACAGATACTTACTGTGTTTCCACAGCTGGTCTAAACTTTCAAAACGATTTTCTTTAACGGAAAACTACAATCGATATCGGGTTCATTTCGTTATCGATGCGGCAATTATGCTATCGCCCTTTTTCAAATGATGAATCAAGGGCGGAATACCTATAAAACGGATTTGCATATTTAAAATGGTGAAAGGTGTTCAGAGAAAGGTCAGAATTTATTCGTAAATGGTCCTCCTTCGCAAGGCTAAATCGATTTGATTTAATTGAGGGAAAGTTTCACAGAGGCTCTTATTATACGTATGCAACGTGGATGAATCGATCCATCCTAATAGCTTCCCTTGACATATTTCCCGACATTGAAAATGTATTTATTGCTAAATGGAGGTTTTTCTCCAGCAATTAATTACCTTTTAATTAGTGTTGGGAAGTTAATGACCGGTCCATTAAAAAAAACCCAGTAAGCAGTACTTTACAAATAAAATTTTTGCGGGACGTGTAGTATTTGATCCTTTCACTCATAATTGCCGGTATGATTGCTAAATGGTTGAATTAATTATTTGGTTATTTTTGTATTTTGTGTGGCACTTTTTATCTCGATTTCGTAATACTATTGCTTAAAGGAAGCGGCAGCCAGTTTCCAAATTAATGTTTGTTTTTTATTGAAAATGCCCCGTTATGCGACAATTACTACCGCCTTTAGCGATTATGGATGTATCGTAATAAAAAAATATTTGTTCAACACCATACAAAATGCAGAAACAAATAGACAGCAATGATGAAAGATTTGTTATGTTTGAAAATACGCGGTAACTCAAACATCGGTTTTTTTTAAAGTTTAACCATCGTCCAAACATTCTTTTTTTATCGATATTTCAAATACTAAGGAGCTCATATATGTTCCTAAATTATTATTTACAATTTCTAGCATTTTTGAAAAAAATGAAAAAATTCTGTCTTAGAGAATAGGAAAGCTCGTACCAGTACCAACTTCACGCCTAAGACGATGTTGTTGTGGTAGTCTCCGTCTGCTTAGCTGCGCGAATTAAAAATTAATTAAGACAATATATTAAGGCAGTTGGATACGAACCCATGTCGTATTATTTTCCAATCAGACGTCTTCACGCCCAAATTTACAACGTTGTAAAATTGTTAGAAATGAAAAATTCATAAATCACGTATACATTAGTCACATACTACCAACAATTTAGAATTTAATTACATTAAATTTAAACTAATTGAACACTTTTTTGTAGTTCTGGAATCAGAAAACGTTAATAATTGACGACGATATATAATTTAAATTTGATAAAAGAATACTTTAAAAAGGTACGGTATTTTGAAACATATTTTAACACCAGCGTATTAACATGAATGTTATAAAATTATAGAAAATTTTCGAAATTTATAAATGACGGTCGCTTAGTTTGTTTTCTAAACAAAAAAATTTTAAATAGTAAAAAAAAGGGATAGAAAGAGGAGAAAAAGCAGGATTTAGAGTTTCGAGTTGGGCCCGTTTTATTATATTTTTGTTCACATTAATATATTAAAATTAAATTTAAATAAATTAAATGGGAATTTTATTGACAAGTAGCACCGTATCTTCCATAGAATATACTTAATAAGAGGTATTTTTACAATTGTAACAGGCTTATTATAGAAATATATACCACTCTTGTCTTTGCATAACCAAGCAAACCTAAAGTATGGCCACTCTGCCCATAATATAATTTTAAGCTTGCATTTCCGCTTGGGTGAGTCACATGTGGCCGGGGGCATTTGGGTGGGGTTGGCGGGTGGGACCACTGGTGGCACGGGAGGAACAATCGGTGGTGGACACGGCATAGGAACTGCAATGATAATTACATGATGATATTAGTCCATTTATGCAAACCACGCTGACGTAATCAAGGTGTCTGGTTTCTCACTTATCATGAAACTGGACTTAAAATAAATTATCGTTGTGGCTAAGCTGATAGTATCAAAGGAAACTGTTAATGAGTTTCCTGTAGAAGTGAGCATTGGCTTATTAGGACTTCCCGGCAGAAGTGTCCCAACAAATGTGCCAATATTTGGAGATGCATTTGATGGCCCATCAAAAACCTAATAAAAAAATTATATGAAAATTTTTATTTTTAAAATTTTACAAGATAAGGGTTCATGGTGACGTTGACATGACATGAAATTAGGAATTTGGACGGAAATGCAAAATTTTAACGCGAAAACCATATATGTCTCAAGTTTTGTCACAAATTTCTAAAATTGACAAAGGTTTGACGATTTCAAGTCGAAGTTCAAGTATCGCACCAATTAAGAAGAAACAAGTGTTTGAAAGTACTAATCTATCTATAGTCTCAACTTGTCCCGAATTGAAATTTCATTACCATTTTAGGTCATAAACTTTACAAGTTTGAGATCATAGAATAACTTTTCTGAACTATCTACTAAATTTCAATTGATTGATACTTCACAAGAATTAGAATTTATGTTCATTTTCAAACTTTGGAGATCAATCCAATTCGAAATTTGGGGAAATTATATGGAATTCGGAGTGTGCATTGCTTTTTACTAAAGCTAAAATTGAACGGGCCTACTTTTTTTTTTACTAATAAGGGTACTTTTCTTATATATTTTTTTACACTAGATTACTTATAGTTGCATTTATTGCTCATGTATTTGTGCCTTGTAGATTTGACGCATGGGTTGGTTTGTAACATCAAATAGAAAGAAGTTGGTGAATTCACAAATATTCTAAACAAATTCAACTACAAATTGTAAAGTTAATCTTAAGTTAAGTTAATCTCTCTAGTTTTAATCTTAAAAATAGCTATTGACATATATAAATTGAATTATAAATTTGCTTAGAGTACTGTAATGATGCTTTACTTTGTGTTCTACTAAAGTTATTTAAATAAATTTCCACCTCGAATCGCTTAAAGGTACAAAGCTTACGTCAACTTTGTCGAATCCGGCTTGTAAGTTGAAGTCATCCATAGTCCACTGGACAAGGTCACAGGCTCCAGGAGCCTGTATTGTCCAGTAGAAGGTGCCACACATAAGGCCATTGTAGGCCCCAGGCCATGGCGGGTTGTCAATTTGTCCATTGGCCGTAGTGAGTATTGTTGGCGGGGGTGTAGCACAAGGACCCTGACAATGAACTAAAATAAATTTTACATTTAAAATTATAAAAAACAAGAACTTTAAGGAAGGCTTGAAGCCTGCCACCATGTTTTGAGTACTAAACTCCTCTCCGTTAGTCTACATCAACTTTATAACAAATGTTGGTAAATTTAGGCTTTGTTTGAGTGAGGGAAGGGTTTTTAGGGTTGATTAAATGTGACAATGGTCCCATCTCTGCATCTGACGAGACATCTGACACCTCATCTTGTAGTAATTAAGAAATTTAGGAAAGATCATTCTTATCCACTCACCACCTAGTTCATTACTTCTCTTATCTGCAACTTTGTGAAGATCATCTTCCAATTATTCCTAATAAAGAGAAGGGACCCACGCAGAGAGCCATTGTGGTTTAGTACATTGTATTTTGCAACTCTGTGGTCAGAGCCCAGCTACTCATCAACCTACTTTCCGCAACAGTAACCTTTAGTTCAAACAAAATCTACGGTTTTTGTAAAAAGAAAAAGAAACCGGCTTTTAATTCGCTTCCTTTTGATTTCCGTGTTTTAGGGTTTTGAGAACGCTCCGCGTCTACCCCCGGCTGTGAGCTTTATTGAAAATGGGTTGAAGAAAACAAACGTCATAATCAAACAACAATTTCTCTTTCTTTATATAAAAAAAATTGTATAGCTACGGCACTAAAACAAAATTTACCACGAAATCCCACCGTGAAATATATCTACCTTGTTTTACAGCATTTTTGTAAATTTTTATTCTTCTGTTGGAGATGGTCCAATTTGCAATTGTCTACAATATTAATTTAAAAATTTTAGTAATCGATAGCCGCACTTTCCAATTGGATTGAGTTTGACGTACAGATATTATTGAAACTCTTTTTGTCATTTAGAGTTTCTGAATTTATGGTGCAGATTTTTTTGAAGTTTTGATCTAAACTATGCTAATAATTTTTCTCCTTGGAAGTTTAACTCTTGTGTGAATTATATGAAATGTTACGATAATCGAAGTAAACGATGAATTGCCAAAAATTGTGCCTCTCAACAATTGAGAGATAATGGAGAAAGCAAAAAAGCGTATGTCATGCACAGTAGAGCTTGTAATAAATGAATAAAAGGAAAAGGTAAAGATGACAATATGGGATGGTTGATTGGGTTAGTGCTGCGGCCATAACAATGCTTATGACATATGCCATTACGTACAATTGTTCATTTATTGATGTCCTAATCTCGATGGAATTTAATTTAAAAACATTTTAAACGAACATTAAAAAAAAAGTTACAATTTTTAAATTTAGAGCATCATACACACCTGCTAGATGTAGGTAATGCGTAAATTGGTTTTCTACAAATAGTACCTATTTGATTTTAAAATTTAAACCCAAAACAAGTCCATAACTTTAAAAATCATGAAACCAAACAACAGTTCTTTTATTGCTAAAATTAGTTATTAGTGTTAAAGTTCTGAAATTAATTTGAACCTTCTCATTTCACTTATTTTTCTAAAAACGAAGGTTAATAATGAGATGAATGATTCATGCAGATAGTATCTATTACTGAGTGAGAATACGTTAAGTCAAATACCTTCGAACTAGTTTAAGATTGCACATATCAGTAGAATTTACATTACGCAAAGGTTATCTTAAACAGAAATAAAAATGCGTAATAATTATTAAATAATTCATTAAAAGCATTTCCTTGTGGTCTTCTCATTAAAGACTCGAATTTATCTGTGCTCATTATAATTAATAAGACCATATAAGCATTGCTGCATTAGCATTTTCTTTCTTTCAAACTTTGAACACATAAGTTAGTGTACTATAGATTGTAATAGAAATGTTTGCCGATACAAATGATTCCTATTTGTTTGAAAGCACAAATACCACAATTAAGTTACAGTCTGTAAACTTACTGGAACTTGCACACAGTATCTTAGAGATATGTATCTGTATTGTTGGAATAGTCGGCAATGCATTAAGTATTCTAATTTTTACCCGTGCTGTTCACGGCTATTCCATTCATTTCATTTTATTAGCACTCGCAACAACTGATGCATTGTTTCTCACTGGAGTATTTTACAGTGCTCTGGAGTTCCTCTGCCGTGTTGTATTTGATTTTGCTTTTTTCTCAGCCTTAATCCCATATATTACTCTACCAACTCGTGCTGGTGAGTTTAGAGTTACTATATTACTCATACAGTGCTCTGGAGTTCCTCTGCCGTGTTGTATTTGATTTTGCTTTTTTCTCAGCCTTAATCCCATATATTACTCTACCAACTCGTGCTGGTGAGTTTAGAGTTACTATATTACCCAATTAATAAATAAGTGAATTAGTGTAATTTTTAGAATAACATAAAATTGTAACACAATTGGCCTCCATCAGTGCATGGATTAATTAATTTTAAATTTATAGGATCTTTAGAATCAAAATGAACTAAAATCATCACTATTAAGAGTTATAAAGTTTTCAAACAGAAAATGTAAGGCTGTTTTTGAAAGGTGCAAATACAGTTACTTTAATATAGCGTATTTGATCGTGCTTATGAATCACGCGTATTTGTTTGCTATAACTCTTTTATTTACCTATTGCCCATAACTATAACAATTCATTGTATGAGAGATTGGTAGTCCCTATCAGTCGGAATCCGAGCTCTGAAAGTTCCGGAATAGGCTAAAAACCATCTGAAAAGTCCTGGTATAAGGTAGAAACTCCCGGACCGTTTCCGGAATAGGAAAACACTCCCGGAAAGTTAAAGAATAGGCTTAAAAACACCCGGAATGTCCCGGGTGTTTTTAATTAACCCAAAATCTATTTTCAAGTTAACAAGAAATAGTAAAATTAGAACCATTGGAGTGCTGATTTAATGAATCGCCNTGTCAAGTGTGTCTTTCCCTTTGCGCTCTACTAATGAGATGAGTAATAATGAAGTAATATTTTGAATATAAATCTAATCGTGACTTTTTGTTTAATTTAAACCCTCAGCGCAAACAATCTCCATATTTGTTATTACAATGATGAGTCTGGAACGCCACTTCGTCGTATGCCATCCTCTGAAGGCCAGAAGAATTTGCACTAAAAGCAATGCTCAGCGATCTGTTGCAATCATTGTAGTCGTGTCATTCGCTCTGCACATTTGGCGCTACTTTGCTTATTTTGTTTCTGGCTACGATTGGAGAAAGTTGGGGAGCGAAAGTATTAGTGGACGTCGCAAGAATGCAGAAGCAGTTAGTGGAGGAAATGTAGTTTGGCTAGTCACAGAAATTGTGCTAATAGTACTCCAATTTATCATTCCTCTTTTCATTATTATGTATACAAACCTCCGTATTTTCTCTAAAGTGAGAATAGCGCGAGAGACGAGGGCGACACTTACGGCACAAAAAACAGAAAGTCTTCAATTGACGCAGAGCTTGTTGCTGACAGTGGCGGCGTTCCTTCTGGGTCACGCTGTTCATTTCAGCGATACAGTGTACTACTTATGGCATGGCGAGCCTCTGCCCTATGGTGAGGTTTCCGATGTGATGTACGCTCTGAACGCGGCAATCAATTTCCCATTGTATGTTTTGGCGGTAGAAAAAATTAGAAGAGAATTTTACAAAATGTTTGCATTCTGAGCTAGCCCAATGTTATCGACATTATAATAAATTCAATAGCATGTTAAGTTTTTGGTTTGTAAAATGCTAACAAATTTCAAAATTTCAACAACTGCACCTTTTACGCTAACTGTTATACACTACCATAATCGTCCAATTACATGTAAATACTTTAAAAAAACATGTACATTCTTTACTTTATGGTTTAAATGTTTCACGAAATAAAAGAAATTGTTCCTTCTTTTGAATTTTTCAAGCGACGTGAATTTCGACAAATTCTTGGAAGCTTTTTGTTGTTTTTTAAATTTTTTGACGGCCCTATCTATATTAGTATTCCATCAGCAAAGTCCTATGCGCGTCTTTCTATGTTTAAAAATACACACCGCAAAGATTCATGCAAGTAATTGAGTATCAATACCCCAAGTCTATTTCCAAATTCTTCAATGCTTATCTATATAAATAATAAGGCTAAAGTTCAAATTGTTGCAAATTTTATTATCCTATTGGAAGTTGTTGGTTTTTTGTTGCTTTTAGTATTCACTGACTGAATTGGTGGTAAGTAGACCAAAAATATGAATTAGTAATACAGAAGTTAAATACCAAGCAAGGATTTCTAAAATAAATTTTTACATTCCTAGAAACATACAACATCAACTTTGTTCAGGCAATGGGATCTACATCGTAGCAAACGATAGTTTATTGTTTATAAATTTCAAAGCTACGATTGCTACAGCAATCAGTACTTAATAATTACAATTAATTATAATTGTACTTATATTTAATATTTGTTTCCTTTGGTTTTGAAGGAGTTGAACTCTGTTGAAAGTATTTTTAGGTTTGTAGCATAAATTAAAAACCTGTATAATATTTTAGCTCCTAAGTGTGTTTCTGACCCAAGTTGCAGCATATGCGGTGCATCGTTGGTTGCTTATTTAATGATTTTAAAAAAAACTTGAGAAAATTCTTATAACACAACGCTAGACAATTATCTCTAACATATACAAACAACAAATGCAAGAAATATTCTATGCAAGTCGGGCATTAAACAAACTTAACACGTCAGAACTAAATCATATAGCAGGTTTCTTTGCTTTAGGTTTCAAGATAGACATGCATAAAACCATATTGATTCCAGTGGCATCCGTGCGCGAATAGAATAGTTAATTAATTGCAACTAGAGCAGATGCACACAAACGAATTGGGCAGAGGAAAATTCTCTGCAAAGAAGGGGGAGACAAAAATTCAGGCAGATCTCTTATTATTTTTATTCAAACTCAAAGCTCATTTACGTTATCAATAAGAGATATTATTAACTTTTGTGTACACATCCAAGTCTCTATTTTTTACAGTATGACAGACGAAAAGCGTCATACAGAGACGACACAAATGAACAGAACTGGTGCTTTCAAATGAAAAGTTTTCTTAAACAAGCAGACCTGAAGTGGCTGTGGGTCCAAAATTCCTACGACCTAACTATCCTCAACAAACAGAACTTTTTGCAAAGACTAAGAAAAAACTGGGTGAAGCTGATTTAGACTCTGCAATGGAATCCCACTCTATGCCCCACTACTATGAATTGACGGGACACAGCTACTCTGCAAAATTCTACTTCCAAAAGCAACTTCCAAAGTTCGTAGTTACAAGAATCGCTCAGCTGCGACTCTACCACAACACTGCAAAACATTTACTTTTTAACATAAACCATAGACTAAGCCTGTAAAAATGACTTTAAGCACTCGTAGACAACAAGATCCAAACTAGTTCATTTTCTTTAGAGGAGCGATCCTCTTTCTAGAAAGACACGTCGACTTAGGCTAGAAGTTGGAATTTATCCAGCATCATCTTCATACTAGGCACACGCTTCAAGCAATCAGGGCTCTTTCCCCAAACATACACAATAAATACGCTTTGATACAAGTTTGACCTTTGGTATCTCTGTTAAGTAGGTCTGAAAGGGCCATCGACTGATTAAAGTTGTTCGGAATTTTATTTTTTTGGCCCCTAGAAATATATTATGTTTGAAAATGTTTGAGTCTGTCTGGTGATGGTATGAGCAGGGACAGGTTCCCAAATGCAACCCCTTCTCCTTCTCCAACTTTACTATGATTAATTAAGCAGATGAACAACGATCACCTGCTCAATGTTCTAAACTTAATATAACGCTCACGATGTACTCGAATTGTACTATGACAAATGCAAGAGTTTAGATGTACAAAATATGCAAGTTCGCGACCTGTAGTACATGTTCAGAGAGGTTATCAAATATTTAATCATAGGTTTCATTGACTACTTGGTCGATTGATGAATGATATGTAATGATCTGGCACACAAATTGGTTAGGGAATGCCGTGCCTTGGTTTAGTTTCAAGATCAAGATGGCGACCATAGTAGTCATCAGCAGAGGTCACCAGAAGTAGAGGTCACTGCTCAGGTACACTGTCCAGGATAGTCATGAATGACATGGTAATGAGGTAGACATACGAGGTATGGCCTATGACATGTAGTCCATTACGGGAGAGGTTAAATTAAAGTTTAAATTAGTTATTTCATTATTGAATTAAAATAAATAATATGTTTTCAAATTTGGTCACTGTGAAGCCAGGGACAGGAATTTATAAGCGGTTTAGCAATTGTAGTTTTGCCATTTTGACACTTCGTATTGTCGAAGACGCATTTCTACAGGAACAGTTTATTAGGTACAATGTGATTGTTTTGAGAGAAATGGGAAACGAAAATTTTATAATTTTTATTCATTTTAAGACTATATATACATTTTCAACTATACAAATTTCAAGTCGCAAATCTACACACTTGTGCAAATTATTACTCGTGAAGGAAGCAAATTGGCAATTTCTTAGCATCAGTACGTTATTAGAAATATTGTGCTACAGAAGCCTTATATAACTTTTCAGCATACACGGCATCAATTCTCCTAATAATAGTAATTTGCCCTGTAGTATCCTATGCATTATAGTACAGTTACTAGTTTTCCCACCCAAAAAAATGGCGTCTTCAATTTCACCGTTCCGTGTTAAAACTGGTTTGTTCTTGATTACATTTGCATCTGGGGTAAATTCAATGCAGGTGATGTGCAACTTTTCTCCCAAGTGTAACTGTGAAACCAGGGCAATAAAACTTCAAATTACAATTATATCTGGGTTTATTACAGTTGCAATGCGATGCGTCTCGCACGTAATGGAGCTCATAGTAGCTACGGTTGTTGACTTTTGCACAAATGAGAAGCCCATTTCTATTTGGAGCGGACGACACGACTTTAAAAAGAGATTCGAATGTAGGCGCCCAGTACCATGCGCTTTCAAATAAGTGACATACGTTTTGGAGTTGGTCATAACACGGCCAGCCAACGGAAGAATGAAGGTGACACCAAGGTTAACAAAAATGGAAAAAATCAAAAACAAAGATAAGTATGCCGGATGTAATTTAGCATTCAGTCGAATCATAAGTCCGTTCATTACGACCACACCACCAAAAACCAAATAACAAGGTTTTATACATGATACGAACAGTTGATTGAACTGTAAATTTAGAAGTTGTAACGCACGATAGCGTTTTATGTACATATTTTCCCTTATGGTAAGACAGGGTTCTCCAGAATTTTTCTCCAGCCTAATAAATGTACAAATAGTAATATCGTTTTTCTACGGACTGAAGTTCAGCCTCTCTAATTAATAAGTACATACGTGTTTATATCACTCCATTGTGCATTGAAATGTAGATACGCCCCAAGCACAATTGCAAAAGAGAATACACTTGAGGCGCAAGGTATTATAGTCAACATCTCAAATATACATGAAATCAGTATTCCAAAAATCCCGATGTTAAAATATTCGTAGCACCAATACAACATGGACGACTTGCGAGTCAACACATTTCCAGCGACCAGTCCAAAAACATATGTGTAATAGTATAACTGAATGGCTTTCAGAAGCAAAGCAACGTTCCGTTTGCGCTTTCTTGATTTCAGTGTATTTGTTTCTAGTTCATTTTAATAACGATGATTACGGTATAAATTAAAATCATTTAAAAATGTACACGTGTGGCTACCATGTCACAACGCTGGAGCTGGTACATGCAACCTTACTAGGATGAAAAGTGACAATTATACTATATAATAAAAGGCAGTTTGGCATGAGTCGTGTTCAGGCATACACTTTTTCATTTAAATGGGGCTTCATACGTACGCTGAAGATAACAAAGACATTTAAATGACTCCAAAACTGTTCATACTTAGTTAATCATAATTAACAATTACCAAAAATTAACTTTTGCAAATTGGTTTTTACATGGAAATTGGGGTTTTCACGGGGAAGCCTAGGGAAGCCAACAACGACAGTTTGCTCCGGAGCAAGAAAAATGACCATTATAAGTCTTGAAAACAATTCTCAATTTGGTTAGTTGTGGTTATTTGTTAACAATAATTAGTTTTAAAATATTTTTTTAACCAGCGATACTATCACAAGCACAACAAGGGATTGTATACCCAACTGTGAAACTCTGCATCACGATGTACTTAGAACGGTTACCGGAACTATACTCCCATCTTAGGACGGGCACGCTAGCTTGTGTTTTAATAAAGCAAACCTTTCAAGGAAGTGTCGCATTTTATCTCTACTGAATGGGTGTGATGTCAGGGAACTTGACCAGATAGTACTAACTCTGGCTATGGTCATGGCTAATTTATTGTAAACTGCCTTTTACTATATGACTAATTAATTATACAAGTAATTTTTCAACCCATTACAATAATTTATTTAATAAAACACAACTTTAGGAATGCGTAAGTGAGTTACGCAGTTTATATTGAAAGAACGTTTTTGATGGGAAAACAGTAATTGCTGCTGGAGGGAAATGGGAGAGGCACGGCCACACCAAAAGTCTCCACTTCATATCCCTTTTAATTTAGCCAATATAGGCATCTTATTGTGAAATACAGTGTACCTCGGTTAAGACAACCTCGGTTAAGAACACACCTCGGCTAACATAAACGAATTAGGTAGGTCCCAGCCAGCCTTATGGGAGTTTTAATGTATTTCATCCGGATAAGG
>VYYI01003133.1:0-12946 GCA_021029175.1 Bilobella aurantiaca
CTCCTACATGGCAATCCATGAGACACTGGGAGGTTAGCGGGAAGTGACGCGGGGAAAAAGTAGAAAGATTCACTTACTTACAAACCTCCGCAGCCAACCAGGACTATCCACCGTTTACTACGTAGGAAATCCCAAGTTACATCTACCAAAGTAAAGTCCCGCTACATTCACGAGTCGCTACTACTATACACATGCGCACACAAAGGTGAGGAGGGTGGTAGCCTATGACCCCAATGATTGTCACATTGATGAAGATAGCGGCCCTCACTACAATAGTCTTTTGAATCTCACATATTCCTGTAGCACTGCTAATTAAAATCGTCACACTACTTCTCCAGCTAGAAACTCTGATAGGACAGACCCAATCTTGCCGCCTCCAGTTCAGTGCTATGCAACACAAGGGAAACGAGAGACTGTGTCATGCGCATGGACTTGTCCTCTGTGGGAAAGTTTCTCGAGATATTTCCTGTATATTTTTTTTTTCTTCATTTGAAGAAGAAACTTTAAACAATATTTAGGATATGGGGGACAAAGGGTCAATAGAGAGGAAATGTAAAACATTGGAAAGAGTAAATATACCAAGTGTGTCACGCCGATGGAGGAAGGGAAGAGTTGGGTGTCTATAAACAATGGGTTTATTTACAATTTTTCCCGTCCGACGCACGGCATAGAGATAGCAATGGAATAGTTGGTGAGGTGTCGTCGTCGTCGTCGTCACTTTCTGCGCGACGGGCTGTATAAGGTCGGCCTCCCCACTCTATACGCACTGTGTTGAATGGAAGACGGGAGGGGGGCGGAGAGAGAAATGCCATCAAGTTTTCCAACTTGGCTCCGTAACAATGGAAGTATTTTGCCATGGACGAGCCGGAGCCTCGTCAGCATCATTAAATATTGAAATCAACATTTTATCTCATCTCTCACTCACACAGACACACATGCACAGGCACACATACACACACACACATACACACACACACTCACTCGGAGTTCCTTGTCATTTTCCGTGTCAGCAACCATGCAGAGCTGAGAGTGTACACTAATGAAATTTAAGACGCACATCAGGTCCTCACATCTCTCATCCCTTGGTGTGTGTATATGCTTCTCAAGCCGGCTCCATTAATCCTATTCAGTTATCCGCGCTCTGGCAATTTTTCCCCTTGACTCTCTGGGCTGGTCACAGCCCTTACATCTCCATTCATCCGAGGAAATATTATGTAAGTCATACGAAGACACACACACACACACAAAACACGCAACTTCAAGTTCACATGCATACACATGAAGATGACTGATGCACACACACACACACACACACACACACACACACACACACACACACACACACACGTACGCTCACACTGAAACGTGTATCGCGCATTCACACAGAAACATGTTACACAGTAACATGTACGCACATTTAGTTTCGCACAGAAACATGCAAATGCTACCATAGAAACACGGGCACACACACACACACAACATCATAGCAATACACACACTTCTACACACCCCCACAAGTACAACAGCTTGCAAGCAAATACACCCCAACGTAGACATACGCGCTTACATAAATGAAAGACATACAGACGAGCGTACACTGACAGCAGCAGGCAGGCAGGCTGACACAGAGCCCCGTACAAGTCATACAAGGGGAACCACCACGGGCCAGTAGTGGGCTCAGTCAGTGGTACAGGAGAACCAACCCAGTTGGACTGACCCTCGTACCATTTGCTTGTATGAAGTCATCTCAGGCGACGACGTTTACCGTCAGTGTGTGCACTGGGTAGCATTTCAAGAAGGGAGGAAAGTTGTTGCGGATGAGGGGAAAAAAATGTGGAGAGAAGAAAAAGGGATGCAAGTTTTGAGAGTCTGTGATAAGAATTTTTTTCGTCCTTTCTGTCATGTTTTTTCGTCTGATAGGCTTGCTGTGTTAATGTGAGCTCTGGCACTGCTGCTGTTGCCCTCCGTACTTGCTACATTATTGTAAGCTTGCGACGGGGAATAGGATGCCAAATGACAGGAACAGCACTTCCTTCAGATCGTCACACACACACACACAACGTACAAATATGCACACAGAGGCACAAACACACATAAACAGACACACGCAGGCACATACACACACACACACACACACACACACAGATACATACAGGCACAACTGCACTAGTTAGCTCTACTGAATCTTCATTCCTCCAAACATTTTACCTATGCAGCCCTCCTACAGACCATAACACAAACTGAAATTCTAAATTGTGTATAGTCCTGTGCCAAAAAATTGTCGTCAATTTCACGAGGTAACGTATCACAGAGTTAATTTGCATTTTTTCACCCTCAAGTGTATTTAGAATCGGAATAGGCAACAGACGTTTGAGCCACCCTGACTCAAGTTGAATATTTTTAGTAGTTGTCTGTGAGCCTGATAAAGCTATTACATTCCCCCTGTTCCCTTTTGTCCAGACACACCACCATCCAGAGCCCTGCAGTAGAGCGCACTGAGGGGAGATAAACAACTTCTCATCCAACAGGAATCTCCATCGGCATTTTTATTTGGGAGAAAAAAGGACCAGCAGACAACGACTCTGAGAGCTTGAGCGAAGCACATTGAGAAGAATCTCCTCTCTCAAGTCCCTCAACTCCTCTCATGAATTTTAATGGAAATTGATTCGCTCATTTCCCACCATGCTCCCGTCCTCATGCGGTTATGCACAAAGATTATACCCACTACAATTATGACTGCGAATGTCTATGTGTGCTTCAGAAAGAGAGAGAGAGAGAGAGAACATCTTCATCAAAATGCTCAGACAGTTTGCAACACCACGCGCTCACAATTTTCGCATGCATACACACACAAACACACACACACACACGGGCCTACATGAAGTTTCTGCCATACTCTTTCCCCATCGCTTTTAAATTCCGACGACGGAATTCTTAATATCTTGTTGTTGTTACATTAGGAGAATTTTTCTTGTCATGCTACCACATGAGAGCTCTGTGGACGATTTGTATATGTCTAAATGCAAGCGCAGTATGATGCGGATGACGCCACACAGGGATTGCAACTGCGACTCATTTATACACATAGGGTTATGGTGGTGATGATGATGCTACTGCTCATGATGACATTTATCTCGTCTGAGGGACACACTTGTAATGAACTGGAAAACTAATGAGTACATTTGTCTATTAGTTTCATTCAGTGGGACGTAAAGGGCTTATCATCAAGTTCGTGTACTCCAAAACGCCTGGCCCAAATATACTGAAGCTGCTGCTGCTGCTGCTGCCGCCGCCGCTCTTGGGTGTAAAAAGAGTGGAGGTCGTAAATTCATAGGGTTGTAAGGTTAGCACTGATTTCGCACGTAGTGGAGTCACTTAGTAATGGCAATGGCTCTTACCACCAATCCTCCTGCCACCGCACAGGAGCGTGTTCATCAGCTCAGTAGGATAAATGGCCAGAGGGGTGTGAACGTGTCAGGAGCAAGTGTATGTGTGTGTGTGCGCCTGTTTACGTGGGTACGCTTGTGTGTGCGTGTGTGTGCCCATGTGGGTACGTTTAGATGCGTTTTTTGTGGGTGCCGATGTGGAGCGCCTGTGTGCGTGCGTATGTGCATGTGTGGGTACGCCTATGTGGCGGCGGGTGTGTAGACAAGAAATGCAAGCGAGGAGTCAAAGGTAGAGGAGGAACAAGCCATAAAAATCTATCAAGTGGAGATTTAAAGAGCCATAAAATCAGGATGTTGCGGGGGAGACCGTCTATGTGCGGGTAGTATACTCGAGATGAGCCCATTCCCACTGAATCTGGAACCGCATGAGTCTCACTCTCACTCAAGTTCCGCCTCACTTCCACCTCACTTTCAACACTCAAGCACAAATACGGAAAATCCATACTGAACCCCACCTGATATTTACTCCTATGGAGATCCAAGCTATAATATTCAAACTTTTCCGTTAGAACACCCTAGAAATATGCTTCACCACTACAACTGCCGAGCATCCTCCAATTCAAAAACGGTTCACCGTTAGCCCCGTGGAAAAACTGACGGATCTTTCTTCACATGTACAGCGTGACGGAGCGATTTGTCAGATGAGCATCACTGTCATTTTTTCCATAAACTCTGGAGAATTCCAGCAAATACACTTGACTCGGCTCCAACTCGGAACCACGAGCACACGGTGGATCTACTGGAAGCCCTCGCCGCTTGGACGCAATGCAGGTTTACGCACAGTGCTCTACCACGGCGTGATTAATGTAGATCAGGAGTGAAAAGGTGGCCTTTCCCTCGCCTATATACTTGCGCGGTCCTCATTTTTGACAGATGATGGATTGGTGGGAGCATATTATCAAGGGGAAACATCAATGGGCCCACCATGGACCCTCACCCTCACACTAATATTTACCACACATTCATCCGTGTACACAATGTTACATCCATTTGCCACCACGACGGCCCAATCAAAACATTCCCTAATAATCCCACCACCCCACTCCAAAGTACCCCGCACACTTTTCACCGTCAAATTTAATAAGGATAAAGAGGACCGTGCCTAATTAATATTTTTTGTGTGCGGTCCGCAGGCGGGAAGGGACGGATTATTTCCAATTCACCCGGTCATGAATGCTATTTCCTCCCATATTACAAACCTCCCGCTCACTCAGCCAGTCAACCAGTGGTCATTTGTACACCAGTTGAGTGTATTTCCATACAAGCCGTACTCCATTTGGAACTAATGATAGAACCGTATGATTTCCACGGAGGAAGAGTCGCACCCCATAGCGCATTGGAAATGTGACCATGGTGTGATTTTCATGGAGGAAAATTCACAATTTATTACAGTGCATTGGAAGTAATAATGGCGAGCGTGTGATACCCATGGAGGAAAATTCACAATTTACAGCGTATTGGAAGTAGTAATGGCCAGCGTGTGATATCCATTGAGGAAAATTCACTTGCCAATACTCAAGTGGCTCATAAAAATCCATCTGACGGAATGACGTATGGAGCTGTGATGAATTGTCTTAAGGAAAAGAGTCATATACTATTGACATACGTACCAAGCTTGTCGGAGGTGTACGCTATAAAATATCACAATGACGATTTGGTTCCGTGAGTTGTAAATTCGTAGAAAATGACGGCGACGAGGATGATGATCCTGATGATCCTTTTGAGGGGGTTGGGAATCTTGTTGAGGTTCCACAAACTTAAATCTTTCTCTACAGTTTCCTCCCGTAAGAAAAAAAATGTGTGTATGTGTGTGAAGTGGAACGTTTCGGTTGTTGTTTTTTTCTCTCTCCGTTTGCCTCGTTATTACTCTTGCGTGGGTCAGACCGCGTTGGGAGCAAAATGATGTTCCGCACAATCCGGCGACCCTCGTCGACAACAACAACAACAACAACAAGAACGTGGAAAGGAGTCAGTCCAACGTGAAATGAAGTTGGGCAATCGTATTGTCTCTCTTCGTATCCTCTATGAGAACACGCGGATTTTCCACAGATGAGGAGAAGAAGACGAAAAAAATCAACGGGATGTCAGACTGATTTCCCGTCAAATATTATTCCCTCAAAAACAGACATGTATTTCCTATACTTTCTGAGAAATATGTCTGTGTATATCCTTTCCCCCTAGACTTCACGCTTCCATAAGGCCATGTGATGTGATTTTTTTTTCTTGTATTGAGAATGTTGAAGCAAAAATAATTCGATATATTTGTCAAGTATTGTTACTATTGTTATTAATATTAATACTACTACAGTATTATGCCTTTATTTATTTTTTTATTTATTACTCTCGTACTTTGTCAGCTATCTCTCCCCTGATAGTAACATTAAACTGATGGATGAGTGAACTTGGAGTTGACAAGACTAGACTTCAGGATTGATGCCACAACTAATGACACTACAAAATTCCTTTTTGTAGAATTCCTATTACTATTCTGGTGAATTTTTTTAGGTAACTTTAAAGTTGGACAAGGAGAGGGAGAGAGAGAGATTTTTTGGATAATTACATGTATTCTTGAATATAATAGTGTATATAAATCGTATTTATATAGATTCTAAAACCCTGTCAACACTTCTATTAATTAAGTGTTTGTATGCATAATATTTATGTGTTCAAAAATACTTGAAATACTCTCTTTCTTTCTCTCTCACTCGTCCTACACAGACATCAAGTGTGGATAGATGGTTACTTCTGATTGACTAATGGAAATGTTTGGGATGTAGTCGTACTTTATCGTATAATGGATCTTTTTCTTCCCAGTCAAAAAAGAGACGAGGTGGATCGCAGTTAATTTTAGATCATCATTCGCTCAAGGCTCAAAAATAGATAGCCAGGAAGATCATCCGGTATAGAAACGCAGCAACTACTACGGCTGTCTCCACGTGTGTGTATGTGTGTGTGTGTGTGTGAAAATTTCAACTAAAGTGAAGGCACAGGCACTTGACATCTAGTTCTTTTTGTTGTCGTCCAATGGAACAATGTTCACTGCGTAGTAGTTGTGACGTTAGTAATAGTAAGAAGCGGGAGATTTCAGAGGGTCAAGTTACTTATTTCACTTGTGTTCATAGTGACACACATGGATAGAAGAATAAGCACGTGATTTCCCACCGTTCCACACTCCCAACTCGTCAGTAAAACTTTGAAAACTGAGAGTGAGCTCTCATCACAACAACCTTATGAGATCGAACTGACGGATGGTAGTAGTAGCAGCAGTAATTAAAGGAGTGGGCAAAACGGATCGGGATTCAACCGGGAGGGTAGCAGCAATGAGTTCCGTTCGGACTTTAGTCTTTTTGCTGTACACTGTGTAGAATTTGCAAGGGGATCCAGCACTGTTCCGTCGTAGACAGTTGGTGGAACGCTTATCCATAATCCATCCAAAATTTCAATCTCATCTCTCAGTTCATGGGGATCCCGGGTATTTTGACAGGCTGAGAGAAACTTCAATCCGCCGAGTAAATCCCATCTCGCATGGGAATTTGTCAGTTTAACTCTGGTTCAGAGCTTATGTGTGACGTGCAATATGTGCAAGCGGGTGGGTCTGCGTGTGTGCGTTGAGGGGAGATTTTAAAATGCACACACACACTTGGTACCACTTTTCAACTCTGTATTAGTATGACTCACACTGGCACCTCACACATGAATCCACACACACGCACACACATAAACACAGCTGACTGTAAACTTGCTCAGTTTTTTTTGTCGTCGGAATTGTAGAAATAATAAATACTTGAGGGTGTTTTCCACTCTGGGAACTTTTGAATACTTTTGAGTTCCTATAGCTATGCTGATGATGACTCGAGATGCNACTGTAAACTTGCTCAGTTTTTTTTGTCGTCGGAATTGTAGAAATAATAAATACTTGAGGGTGTTTTCCACTCTGGGAACTTTTGAATACTTTTGAGTTCCTATAGCTATGCTGATGATGGCTCGAGATGCTGATCATGTCAGCTGAGAGTGAATCATTATGGTCTTTGATGGAACTGATCGAGATGACGGTGATGGTGATGAGGTGTGTCTATCGTGAAAGTACGCAATGGACTGAGCTAGTGGTCACAGATAGTCGAGGCTATAAATGGCAACGGGGATGATGTAGTCAACTCTGTTTCAGAGCCGACACTGAGAGAGAGAGAGAGAGAGGCCACGATGCTCTACACACGATGACGACCACGACCAAGACACAACTGTTCCACACAACTGGATTCCAAACTGGAATATAGTATTTTGAGCGCCGTGGTGACAGAACGTGTGACTCAAACTGAGAGCATGCCGGGTTCCGTGTGTCGTTAAATACAGGGCTCAAGCCAGTTCTGCTCGACCTATATGTACGTGTGGAGTGTAGTGTGGGATGTTACGGGGGAAGCTCCGTATATACTATAGGGCCTGATCACATGTGAACAGCTCTCTAATGCTCTGAGTAAAAGCCCTGTTACGCAGGTTACTCCACACACACACACACACACACACACATAGGCACATGCACCACCACCACCACCAACAACAACTACACACACTCAGAACCGCTAGAACGGTCTTGTGAATATGAGTATGTAGCTGAAGGGTGGGTAAACGTGGGCTATGTATCAGAGCCAGACCGATTGTCACAACTATGTCTGCTATGTTATTTTACGTTATGTTTTGTCCTGTATGAAGATATTCAGTGGGCTCTCGACCCGTGTTCGCAGCAGTATATAGCTCCACTCTCGCCCGCCATGGATCATGGGAGGAGAAAGAGAGAATGGAGAAACAGGACGGGGAGGACTACCGTTTCCACTGCTGCTGCTGCTGCTCGCCTCCGTCTGTACTACTACTATTACTACTACTTTCAAGCCCCGATCCTGACGTTTCCTTTTCCCCTTCTCCATCCGTACTACCTTCTGCACTTCCCAGCATACATATGTGGGGATTGAGTGAGTGAGTTTGTGTGTGTGTGTGTGAGAGAGAGAGAGAGAGAGATGTTCGTCTTCTCCTGCCGCGAGTCGACCACCACTCCATCCGCTTCCACGTTCGGCTTCAACGTTCCTAAAACTTCATTTGGCCCTCCATTTCCAAGTGTTTTACTCGGATGTATTATTATTTGGTGAGCTGCTGGACGCTCTTTGGTACCTGTATCAAGCCCATGCAAGGTTATCTGGAACCACAGGCAATGATTTCAAGAACAGAACAATGTACATGCATGTGTAGTCCGAGATTGAACGGACAACTTAATTTGCCTCCAAGAAACTGGGGTCTACAAAAGAATTTTCATTCGGAAAAAAATCCAGGATTTGTTTGGACTAGATTATCCTTTTTTGAAATTACAAAGATTGACATAATAAAATTTCAGTTGAAATCATTGATTTTTAGAGCGAAAATCATTTTTTTGAGACTGAATGTAGTACAGATACGTTGAAATCATTGATTTTTAGATCAAAAACGTTGTTTGAGATTGAATGTGGTACAGGTACTTTGAAATCATTGATTTTTGGGATGTAAACATTATTTGAGACTGAATATAGGTAGGGATATGTTCAAACCATTTATTTCTAGGATTGTTGCATTGTCTGAGATTGAATATAAGGAAATTTCAGTTGCAATAATTGATTTCGAGGATGAACACACTGTGTAAGAATTAGCATACAAATAAGTGTTTCAGATCATTGATTTTTCGAACGAAATAATTTTTTACCAAAGCTGTAAAAAATTAATGGAGGAAATCATGGGTTAAGATGGTTGATTTTTTGGATGAAAACTTTGTTTGCGAATTGATGCAAGAAATAATTGGGTGATATAATTGATTTGGAGATAATAACATTGTTTACTGAAATTATAACAAATTAAAAGAGGAAATGATGGGTTGAAATCTTTGATTTATGTATTTGAGCACTGAAGTGAACTTGATGGGCAAATAATAATGAGAAAATATTGCTCATCACAATTTTCCTATGACCAAGTCAAGTTTTGAATAATGATTCGAGCAAGATTCTGCCCTCCTCTATTCCACAGGAGCTGCTCAATCCCAGATGGAAAGTGATGGATTTGAAACATTGTAAATGGGCATTCCTGTAGGTTTGATACTGAGCAGCCCTATACGATTCGTTCCCGTAAGAGCTTCTGTGTAACCTGAAAAGGCTCTTGTGCATACTCACAGCTGTTCATCATGCGGCCCCGTACATGCAGTATGGATCTGCTCAATCGGAACGCTTCCATTCCACTTCTTCTTCTGCGCATAGCAGTAACCAGTAACACTATATTCCTTCGGGCTCTACCACGAGTGAGATTTCCACTCATTTTCTCTGTACAGAACAGTTGGTAGGGCTCTCGGGATAGCCAACAGGCCGTTGCTCATCCCACTCACTACAGGATTACTGGTTCAGTCTCCAGCCCCGTCACCATGGCGACCACTTCCAGGTCCCTTTCATGCCTTACTACTCGTTTTTCCCTAATTTTTGCACCACTTAATAGCAAATATTTTCTATAGGGTTAGAGGTAGTGATACGCATCCCAAATAATATAAATAATGATATATAATAAATACAAATAGTAAAATAAAATTTTAACCGTTAAAACATTAGAGATTCCACATTTTTCCCCCGACTGGAACTTCCGCATTAAATTCTTTATTGGATTTATTCTAGATTCCCTGATGATGATCGTCATCTTAGGCTTGAGTTCGTACAGCACTACCAAAATCAGTGGGAGTCCAACGGGGACGGATTTATGCTAATCGTATTGTGGGAGCAAATTAAAAGTAATGGGGTGGATTTTTCGGAGTATTTCAAGGGAAGCGCTCGTAATTGATTCACCGACTCCGCGGGCATGCATACTACACTCTTTGCGGGATGGGTAATTTATTTCATCCCTTTCCCCCATTAATTTCCACACGAGCATTCCCAAATATACGGATTTCTCTCCATGTCTCATGTATTTAATAATAACCGTGCATGACTGAGCATTGGATAGGAAGCGCACGTTCCATAATGCGTCTACGCACTCACGTTTTGATGACGGCTAAAGACTGGAGGACGCATAAACTGGAGTGTTAATTCCGTTAGGAACGGAATAGTGATTCGATTCCCTTGGATGAAATTTGTGCCATATTCCTCCTCCTCCGCATACCGCTCCTGCCACCATACACGCACCAAAGTGGGAGGCTCGAAAATTTGAATCTGACGTATAATAATGAAGTCCGGGGGAGATATGAATATCAATTCCTGGTTAAACGCAATATATATAGACAGGCTTGGGGAGCCTGTGGCTCTGCGTGCGTGCCTGTGCTTATGTGTGTGTGTGTGTGTGTGTGCAAGTGGCGAAACATTATTGCTGAGCTCACGTATATATTTAATAAAGGCCAGGTTTCAGCAAAATCAGGATCAGGAAGGCGTGAAACTTTCGATTAATGCTTTCCACGATGCGGAATTAATTCCAAAATGTCTCCCCGCTCGTTCCTGACTCGGCTAATTTATGACTGAGCACTTCCCCGTTCGACTCCGTACATGTGTGCCCTATTATATGGTCGCATTGGGAAGACACACCGACGTGTCCTTCTGAGGTATGGCCCGACCCGTGTTTTGAGCTCCTCAATGCGACCGCACATAGTTTTAGTTGAGAATCCCGTATAGAGACTATCCCACAATAGCAATGTGCGGCACTCCCAGTTTGGCTTTGCTTAACATTTTTATACCGTGTAACACTCTCTGTATGGCACCCCCTCGCAGGAGCCTCGCCATTAAGTTCCACGAGATGCGCTGATCTTAATCAGCACCTGATCGCGTGCGACTTGGAACTTAGAACCACTGTTCTAGCCCTTTATATACGTACAACGTTCCGTGGGAAGGATCCACCTGAAATCTCGTACATAATAATGGACGGGAATAGATCCCTGAGAGTTCCCAGGATTTTGCGGAAGGATTTAAATTGTGGACCGGCAATAAATTCAAATTTAGCAAATTGCTGATCATCCTCACGTAGAGTATGCCAAGGCTTCCACACTATAGCGTACTATACGACGCCTATAATTTGGACTCATTCACACACGGCACACACATGCCATGACCATTAACAATGCTTCACATTCTGTTAAGCCAGTAATTTGAAATTTACAGTGGCAACTGGGAACTCCAGATTTATTTTTCCGTCCCCGCCAAGCTGCACACACATACACACACAAGCACGCGTACGCTCACTCATACGATATTCACAATCATCCACTCACTACACGCTCTCACACACGCATGCAAACACCCGCACTCTTTGATTTACTCTCTCCACACTGATCAGTAGGAAGTCTCCAAGACGTTTCCACTTGCTTCCCAAACTCCGCACACTATGCAGAGCCGTACAGTGCGGCATAGCTGGGTCCCTTCCCCGGTTTTGGAAACGGAAACAGAGGGAGAACGCTCCGTACGTTAGCATTGAGCAGAGGAGAAAAATGGCCTATAATTGGCCGACGACTGGGTTCACTCACTGCACGCAGAGGCTCCTATTTACAGGCCCGCGCACTCCCACCGCCCAACTCTTCCCAGGACATGAGAGAGCCATGTATAATAAACTGGATGTGAGTATGAACTATTAGTGGAAAAAATGTGGCTGTTCCTCCCGAGTGTGTGTGTGTGTGTGTGTGTGTGTGCCACTGCTTTACTGTGCCGTCGGAGTATAGCGTTATTGCGGTGTGAGGAATAGCAACTGCGGCGGCGGCGGAACCGTGGTCGTTCATATACAGTGCAGCACGGTATAGCGCGGCGGCGGAAAAGTCCCGAGAAATTATTTATGTCCTACTCTCTAATCCGGTTTCCCTATGCCGGGAGCGACTAAATCATGAGTGGATTAGCCAAGGAATAACTCAGTTTACGTGCATAATAAATGTCCCGAATTTTTCTCTCCAAATTTACCGAAACCGAAACGGAGCTATCCGAACAATGCTCATTCTTTCCGGTGTGGCGGGTAACGCGGCTGATAAGCACACACGTGGCTGCCATACGCCCCAAGCCCCAAGTTTTCAGGTGTAGTAATGTGGAACAAGCTCAGGGTTAAAATTGTGAGGGAATTTACGACAAGAATATACGTGTGTATCTTTATCAAGGATATTTATGAGCTTCAATCCTCCCTGTTTGCCATCACCGTTATGCTGGATGTTTGACAAAAAGTTGTGTATGACTACATGGTCCATTCGGGAGTTATTGGGGATCGTTAGGCGCATATGTATGTTTTGGAATGATAGAGGACTTTTATTGGGTGTTAAGTGGTCGGTTGGGTTGATGGGACATTATTACGTGATGATGGCTTAATAAACAGAGCTGGAGTAAAGTGGTATTGGTAGCCCTGGTGCTGCAGTGTCGTTAGCCAGGATGATTACACAAATTTATATGTAGACCCCAGCATCCGTATTACACAGGAATAGTTGTCGTTGTAAGCAATAGTAACTCCCAACCAAACTACGGCACTTTGTATTCAGTCTGTGTTAACTT